>CAJNOI010001967.1:0-11471 GCA_905250115.1 Adineta steineri | reverse complement strand
AAAGATTTATTTTATATTTTAGAATTAATGCCTCGTCGTGTTATTAAATATATAGCAAAAGTACCAAGCCAATGTCCACCTTCATAATGACTTTCATTAATAGCTATTAACCCTGCTTGTGCATTTCTTTTACTTAATTGATCTAATTGATTTCGTTGTTCACTATTAAATGGTAATGCTTCAATAATTCCTTCTAACATCCATGCTCGACTAAGACATAGACCAGCTAGATGAATTAATTTCGGATCAGTTGGATCGGCAATTGATGGTGGTTCAAGACTTGATGATAAATTATTAACAGGTAAAAATTCATTAAACCAATGAATAAATTCTTGATTATTTTTCTGCATAACACGTCGCATCAAATCAGCTTCGGCAAGTCCAGCTGATAGAAAATCTTCACCTGATGGTTCATAATTAAATGGATAGAGTTTATCGGAAGAAAAGAATCTTAATGATTGTTCTTCAATAATTTGTGCAAATTTTAAATTCTTTACATGACGTGCATAATCAAGAGAAAGACCAAGAGCAAAAGCTGTTTGACTATGTTCACCACTACGAACTGGAAAGGATAATTTCGGAAGCCATGATGACAAACGATCAACAATAAGTATTTCTAATGGACGAATATTTTCACGCCATTGATGAATTTCATTGGAGTTCTACAACGAAAAAACAAATGTCTTTTTTTTAAATTTTATTGAAATGAAGAATAAAAAACAAACATCTTTTTCTTCTTGTGACCATTCATCTAATTCCATGGCTAATTGTAATAACCATGCTAAACCATAAGGACGTTCAAATGCTTGACGTTGTGCATTATTTATATATTTAAGTTCAGATTCAAGTTTTTCTTTTGTTAAACTTTGTTTCAGTGCTTGACAACATTCATTTGTAAGATTTTTATCAATACGAGCAAGACGAGCTAAAAGCCAATGACCATGAACAGCTGAATGCCAATCAAAACAACCATAAAATGCAGGAGTTAAATCACGAGGAGCATGAATATCAGCATCTGATGTAAGAACATGAGCAATTTTGTTGGGATATTCTCGATGTACACACGAAAGTGCAAGAGAAGCAAAACGACGATGTAATGATGACATACTTGTATTGTTATCAGTTTTATCGACAGTTGCCATTATGGTTGTTGATAGTAAAATGATTACATTTACGATTTTAAAAGTAGAAAAAGAAAGAAACGTGTGTGATGTTTGATGTAAATACATTTTGATAAAGTGAAGTGTGTAGAGAATCAAAAGAAAAGAAAAATAATATATGCATTCTTATAGTTTAAGCTCTAGTATGTGCTTTTGTTAAAGTTTTATTCATATATTAGAAGTAAATGAATACACAAACAGTTGATAAAATATCCGTTCGAAATCGAATAAATGAAAGAGAGATATATACAATGCGAAGTACTTTCTTCAAATTATCATTTTATTTTTAATTATATTGTAAACTTTAATGGTATCATCATCATTCATAGTAACACCTATTTTAGGCCATTGATTAGCATTTAAAACAATATAATGACTACGCCATTGACGACGGATATCCAAATGCCACCAAATATTTGAAAATGCCATTCCCCAAGATTTTGTTTCAAAAAAATTTAGATCATTCGATGAAAGTAACTCACACGAACGAATATTTTCATATTTAATTGTTTTATCACCAAATGGAAAATAATAGAAATGAATAACTAAATGATCAGAATAACATGTCACGAACCCATTTGAAATAAGAATAGTATTAGAATCATCAACAGATACTGTACAGAATGTTGGTTCAATAAGAAATATCAATCCAAAAATATATAGTAGAAATGTAGTTATCATCATGTTGTTTTTATTATTAGTGAATGTTTGTAAACAAATTTAAATCATTCTATATTATATGACGCATGGTAAATGCATCATATGTATCAATCACCTTTTTATTGACGTCATTAATACGATGTTGAATTTCTATTCAATGTTTTATCTCATACAGCTATTCCATGAGTATTTCTCTACAGTCTTTATCATTGACAAGCTAACAAAAAACAAATATGTGATAACTAAAAAGCTTTATTTTTTTCTATTATAAATATGATTATATAGGTAAGAACGTAAGATTTTAAAGAAAGTCAAAAAATTCAGTTCATGTCGTTTGTAAGGATGTTGATCATTTGTCGCAATTTTCCAAAGCTTCTGTAATTTTACCAAAATCAGGAACTTTGCTTGCATCAGCTAGAACTTCGGCATATTTAACAACTCCTTGTTGGTTAATAACAAAAGCACTTCGTTTCGTAACACCTTTAAGACCAAATTTTGGAAATTCTTCATAAAGTGAATCATATTTTCTTGAAACATCTTTATTGAAATCAGATAATAAATCAAATGGAAGTTTTTGTTCTTCACGAAATTTGCCTAAAGTAAAAAGTGAATCAACGGATATTCCAACAATTGTTGCATTTAATTTTTCATATTTTTTAATATCATCTCTTGCTGAACATAATTCTTTTGTGCAAGTACTTGTAAATGCTAATGGAAAAAATAAAAGAACAACATTTGATTTTGTTGTTAAATCTTTTAATGAAATCTCTTTTTGTTCAGTATTGTATAAAGTAAATTCAGGTGCTTGTTGACCAACTTCAACGGACATTGTCGAATGTTTTTATCTGAAAATATATAAAATAATGTGACTATAACTTACTGTAAGATAAAAGTACGCAACTATCTATATAGTTGAAAACAAATAGAAGAGAAAGAAGAAAAGAAAAAGGATTAGTTTTATTATGATAAGAACTAGTGTCGAATATATAGAATATTTTAATGATACCAGACAATTGGCTTTTATATTTGATTAAAAATATCGATTCATTTTCTTAGGTTGAAAAAGAAGAAATAATATTTAATAAATAAAGCCGAAGGTGATTAACGAATAATAGAAAAGAAAAATAAGGCAAAAAACAAATAACGACAAGTGTGCATCTTCGTTGACGTCGACTATTTTTTCGTTCTCTCTTCTATCACAACCGAAACATTTATCAAGATAAATATGGACGTATTAGTTTATGTAATCGTGGACGAATTTGTTCGATTTTAAAAGAATGTACGAATGATTTCCTTGGATAAAGTACATATATAGTAATTTATCTTTGCAATAACATTCATTCACTATTGACATCTTTGATTAGATACATTTGATTGGTTGAACAAAATGAAAGAGTTGAAAAAAGATATTTGATTTTGTTCATTATTAAAAATCTAATTATTTTGTCAAATGATATTAAATAATATTCGTTTATGCCTTATTCGATATCGATATTTATTAAGTATTGATCGAAAATATTTGAAAATATTCTCAACACCAATTCAATTAAATTTAACGATGAAAAATTTAATAATTTCTCGAAAATATAAAGAAGTTCTTGATTTATTTGATCAACAAATTTCATTACGTACAGATATAACGTTCAATTTAGCTTTGAAAGCAGCGACAAAATTATTGAATTGTAATCGTGGTATTCATATTCATCAACAAGTACCGTCAGAATTGCTGCTGGAAAACTCATTTATTCAAACATCATTAATTAATTTTTACAGTACATAATCATTGAAAAAATATCTTGAAATTTTATTCATTTTTAGTGGAATGTCATTTAATCGATGATGCTAACCGAATCTTTTCAACTATTAAAAAAAAGAATATTTTTCTATATACTGCAATGCTCAAAGGTCATAATGAAATTTCCTTAAAAATTTATCCTAATAATTCTTTTATTTAAAGGTTACATAAATAATAATTTAACAGAAAAAGCGATTGAATTATTTGAAGAAATTCCAAAAGACGAAGTTGATGAAATAATTATAACATTATTGTTTAATGCATGTACAAAACTTTCCAATGATTATTCAATTAAAATTGGAAAAGATGTACTCAATCAATTACCAAAGTCTTTTCTTCGAGATCAACAATTAATTGATACAATTATTCAAATGTTAATGAAATTCGGTGATGTAAAGGATGCTGAATTTTACTTTGAAAAAAGCCCAAACAAAACTATCATTACTTATGCAGTCATGATGCAAGGTAGTACACTCGTTCAACTGAATTTTCAATACGGATCTTTCTTTTTTTTGTCTTCTACAGGTTATGCTAAAAATAATTTCTTTGAAAAAGCATTAGATTTATTTGAAGAAAATTCTTTGAAATTAGATGCAATTATGTATATCATTATTTATAATATATGTGCTTCATTATCTAATCAAAGATCTATTCAGTTAGGAAAAACAATTATTGATAAAATGCCAAAAGAATTTCTAAATGATACGAATGTAGTTACTTCTTTAATGCATATGTTAATGAATTTTGGTCAAGTAGAGAAAGCTGAATCTTTCTTTAAACAAATTAAAAATCCGACTTTATATGCTTATGGAGTTTTAATGAATGGTTATAAAAATAATGATCAACCAGAAAAATGTTTACTACTTTTTGAAGAAATGAAAAAACAAAATATAATAATTGATGAACCAACAGCTCTAGCATTGATTGGCGCATGTTCACAAATTGGTATACATTCAATTTCTCAAAATATTGCTCAACAAATTTCTCATTTAAAAGTTAATCTTCGATTAAAAACTTCTTTGATTAATATGTGGGTATGAGGGAACTCTATTTCTAATTATTATTTGCTTATCTTTGGTACTTTTCTTAGAGTAAATCAGGTGATATTCATCGTGCCAAAGAGATCTTTCAATCAATTCATCAAGGTGATACTCTTGTCTATGGATCAATGAGTAATTATTTAATTATGTTTTTCATGATTTTCTAAACTATATATTTGTTAGTAAATGGATATGGATTAAATGGAATGAGTTATGAGGCAATTGATATTTATGAACAAATGCCAGAAAATATGAAAAATGAAATGACACATATTTGTATTCTCAATGCCTGTTCTCATTCAGGTCTTGTTAATCAAGCTCAAATTATCTTCAATAAGATTCCAATAAAAACAACAAATATTATAACTACAATGGTTAGTTTTTTTATGAAATATTAATCAAATAAACTGTATCATTATTTACTACTTTTAGGTCGACTGTTATAGTCGAATGGGATTATTTGATGAAGCACAAGAAATAATTATGAATTATGAAAAATCAAATCCACCTTATTTAATTATGTATAGTAAATATTTCTTTTATTCAATAGAAATAATCAATAAAAAAAATAACGATTATTTTGTTTTGTACCATAGTGGCTATGTTATCGGGTGCTCGAAATCATCGACAAATCGATTTGTCAAAGAAACTATATGAGCAAATGAAAAATTTATTTCCTAATCAAAAATCAGATCTCATTGCTGCCTCTATTCTTTTATCTAATACATATTCATCCTTAGGAGAAGATCAACAAGCAAAACAAGTTCGAATAAAACAGATTGGTAAGAATATTAAAATTGGTTTATCATGGACTGAAGTTAATGGTGAAGTTATGGTGAGAATATATATATATGTTTCATATTCTTCTTTATTTAATTACAGTGTTTTAAAGCTCATGATCGATCTCATCCACAGTCAAATGAAATTTATGCTGAACTTGAACATTTATCAAATCAATTAAAAGAAAATGGTTATGAATATGATTCATCATGGATAACTCGTCCACTTAAACATGGAGAAACTTATGAATCCGTATTGTGTGGTCATAGTGAAAAACTTGCAATTGCATTTGATCTTATTCAAAAACCTCAACCATCATTGATTCAAATCACAAAAAATCTTCGTATCTGTGGAGATTGTCGTATGCGCATATTCATTTGATTTTTTAATCATATATTGATTTTTATAGATCGTGCAACAAAAATGATTGCTAAGATTCGACAATGTACAATTATTGTACGAGATGCAAATCGTATTCATCATTTTCATACAAATGGACAATGTTCTTGTCAAGATTATTTTTAGTTTATTTTTCCTCAACACGGGTAAGCGTGAATGAGGGAGAGATCGCTATGAAGAAACGTGGCAAATTAAATGATTTTTTATATTTAAAAAAAAATAAAAGAAAATCAAGTTTATTGAAATGTTTCTTCTCTTTGATATTAACCAAATTTATGTAAATGAATATTTTTCTTAGTTAAAACAACAATATCATCGTTATTCCATGGAATAATATCTTCAAGTCGTTCATGTTCATCATATTTATCAGTTTCTAAAAGTTTTCCATCAGCTGAAATATGAAAAAATCGACAATCATCATGATCCATAACTAACCATTGATCTATATCAATTGAACAACAACGACAACGTCCATGTGTTCGAACCGACCAAATATTATCAAATGTTGTTATTGAACGTAATTCAAAACGACTTTCATCTTTATGTTTATTATAAATTGGAATAGCAAGATAACCATTATTATATTTAAGATCACATATAATTTCATCTTTTCCACAAGTGATAGGCGTATGCCATTCTTAAACAAGTTGAAATGATGAATTAAGATTAAATTCATAAATTGATGAACCCCATTCAACTGTTGATAAAAATAAACTTTGATTTGAACATGTACCACGCCACCAATCTTTTTTCGATGGTATAGGACATATTTCTAAACTCATTGTTTTTTCATCAAGTAATAAAATTTCTTTAAATGTAATAATTATAAATCGATGAATTGTTGATGACCAACAAATACCATGAATACCATCATGAGTAAATGGAATTTCTTTAATAATAGTTAAATTTTGATCAAGTAAACATAAATGTTTTCCTTCTCGATCAACAAGTAGATGTTGATCATTTGTACCAATAGCACTTTCTAAACCAGCTTTTAGATGAATTGTTCGATATGAATGAGATAATGGAAAGATTCGTCGTCGTCGAACAATAAGATGTTCATCTATTGATAATGGATGAAGTGTTAATCGAAGATGTTCAAGTTCATTGATTTTAATTTCTGATAATTGAAGATCATGATTTATTATATCATAATGTTCTTTTTTATTATCATGTCGATCAATTAATTGATTTACTTGAGTTCGAAGATGATCTAATTGTTTTTGTTGTTGAATTTGTTTCTTTTCGATTAATTCATGACGTTTATGTTTACAATAATCATCAATAGATCGATATGATGTTTCACGCCATTGTTCAAGTTGTTCCAATGAAGATGGTTCGATAGATGATAATCGATCGATAAGCTTATCAATAGTATCATTCAGATCTCCCACACTCTTATTATATGATGAGGCTGTCATTAGGTAAGAAAATATTTCAAATAGATTTTGTAGTTTAATACGCGACGCAAATAAGATATTTAACTGAAAGAATGACTTTTTTTTGTTTCTCTTAAAAGATAAGTCAGTCGTATATGCTAACACAAAAGACAGAACGATGTACTTAACAGACAAACAACATTTTTTCTTTTTTTTTTATAAAAAAGAAAGATTAAGTCAGTCGAAAAGAAGACATAAAATATCTTTGCTCTTTTCTTTTAAAATAAGCTGTAGAGTTGTATATCAATACTGAATGTCATCAAACATCGAAGTAACAATAAAATTTTATTTCGTTAATGAAAACTAGTATAATTAATACTTTTGTATGTTCACTAAGCATCTCGTTTATTCGAAGATTTATTCAAAAAAAGAGATTGATTTATTTTAAGTTTCATTAATAAAACAATAATCTGGATTTTATAATAATTTTTGGAATCGATACTTTGTCTCTAAGTGAAAAATGTCGCACTGAGTCGGTTAAATTTATTAATAGTTATATTTTTAGTAAATATGTGGACTTGTTATCAAATTTCTATGTTGTATGTTTGAATAGAATAAGTAGATATATGTTTCTTCTGTGAGCTACACGGTTAAAATCATGTATGTAAACCCATAAATTGGATCAGATGAAACGTTTGTAAATGGCGGCTGCGCCCTAGAAAAGTATCAAATAAAAGAACACTTATATAATTTATTCCATATGTTCTGCAATGGGATGCTGTTGATAAAAAATGATACGAGAATTATTTTCTTTTCTTTTCTTTTCTCGTAGAGTGATATAGAAGCAAAAGTAACGAAAAGCATATACGTACAGATTTAGAATTTATAATATTGTTTTTAAAAAGGTTATCTCCTATAAATTGATTGGAAAAGATACATGCTTTGAAAGGACACGAGATCTTAAGCCATATGGTTGTCTTAATAATTTTTTTTTCTATATCATATGAATACAGATGCATGGCAGTAACTGAGCTATTTCTGCTCGACAGTCAGATCTAATTAATGGTGATATAAACAACAGTGATGATGGTATATATTCTACTTTTATCTTCAGACAGTTAAATTATTTATTAACTCTGTTGAGTACAGTACTGAACTTAATCGAAAAGTATTACTAAAGATTATAAAAAACTTACAACTTATTTTAATATAAATTATAATTAGCATAATAAAATAATAGAAATATTTATGATGGCATTTTTTAATAGAAAAAGTGTATGAATGCTTCAATAATCATTTGATTTATGTTCCGTCATTGAAATAAAGATGTTGAATTAAATCAATGAAATTGATTAAACTTTCGTAATTCAATCGAATCATCGTAAGTAATATTTAAAATTCCTAACATAAGTTATTTGTTTGAATAGGATGAGCAAGCTTTTCAATGAAACAATCAAGTATACCATTTATCTAGATCTATGTTGCATATGTATACATCTAATGGCTGCATTAGATGATATATTAATCGACTGCGACTAAATTCTAAAATTATATAGTGATATCCGAACACATGAAAATAAATAAAGTGACATACTTTTTTGATTTCTACAATGAAGTGATGATGATGATAAGACCAATATGAATTATTTATTTTTCTTTCTGTACTATTCGCATATAGAAAAGAGAAAGAAAGTATAATAGTAAGAAGTGGGAGAGAAATAAGGCAAATAAAGTAAAGGTCAATTGGTTAAATTAAGAAGTATAAACAAAATGATATATTGTATGAAAGATAAATATTCTTTAATTATACTTCACAACGAAAAAAGAATGAAAAGTTTGATCAATTTCTGTTCCTATTCAGTTTATGATATAAAAAATGGCTTCATGTAATTGACTGTATTGCAAAGAAAGTGTGGATTAAATACGATTTGATGTGAAGCCATTCTCAAAAGTGCCATGGAACTATGAACTAATTTTACATACATTGATACTTCAATTAAAATGAAAAAAATGACTGCTGTATTCATGAAGTTATATTTTGATATATTTTCTCAATTGATAACTATTGAATATTTATTTTAAATAGAGACTTATGAGAAAACCATCTAAACTACTATATATTAATATATTTCATTTTGAGAGACCATTAAACTTTATTCGGTTGTTCTCTACCATAACAAAAATTATCTATTGGATTCTTCAATTCTACAATTACACGGTCAAGCAAAGTCAATACTTTTCTATAATATAGAGAATATCATCTCCAGTTTAAGATTGAGTGAAATATTCTACTAAATATCTTTTCTTGTGCTATTACAAAACGAATACATGCTTTAATCGATAAAATATAATATTCTTTACATTTTGAAATATATTAATAAATAATATTCGAGAGAAATAATCTTTATATATTTTAAGAATATGTTAAACCAGATGGTTTATTTTTGCCTCGTAATCTATCCTATGCAACATCAAAAATTGGTTTATTGATGAATTCAACACGATGATAGTGTATACGAGTACCTATATATGGGTGTGATCGCTGGAGACTGTAGTACCCATGCCCACACTCATACAGATACCCACATCTTTTAGACTTATTTACTCGAACTCTGTGATCTTCAATGCTTACATAATTAATGTCGTGAAAGTCTGCAATAATACGACTCATTTTCGCTCTGATATTTTATACGAATTTATTTCTTGTCTTATCACGCATAAAACAATAGTGTGAAAAGCGTTACAAATGTACGACACCATACTGTAATGCTTCTTCATAAGCTTGAATACTACGAGTGAGTTTGTTTCGAAGATTAGTTTGTTTCGCTGGTTCACGCATGTATTTCACGAGTTCTGAGGAAGGTATTGAACCGCTCAAATGTCGATCTATCTTTAATGCACATTGCGTGATGAAATGATAGTAGCATGTTTGTGCAACATGATCAGCCATACGTTTTCCCACTACCTATGCAAGAAAAGAAAACTTTTAGAACATTTCGTAATCCCAGATTTTGGTTGAGATTCAGGTCGAATATCTTACCTTTGAGTAAGCATGTAGTGCAATCTGGATGTCTATTACAGCTTGCGTTTCATTAGATACAGCTGCATAAGGCGCTGTAGGAATAGTAGTCTTTGCGACTGAAGCTAATCTTACTGCTGAATTGCTAAATAAGGGAGGTAATGTTACTGTTGAAGTGCCAAATGCGAAAGGTGATGTGACAGTTGATCTGCTCTGTTCATCATTTTGCTTTTTATCTTCTTTTTTTAATTTATTCACCGTGTCCATATAATAATGGTTGAGTGTAAACACACGCCGTTCCATGTCTAGAATTTCTTCAACACGTTCCAATACAACATCTTTCACTTCGCCGAGACGTGTAATGATCATCTCTTTTAAACGTTCTTTGAGACGAGGGTACTCGCTATTGAAAGCTTGTTCAAATAATCGTAGCAAACATCCAGACATATACTCATGTATTCTGTTAACCACTGTGTGACAGCACTCAGGCATTTTATGCAGTTGTTTTCGAAAGAGTCCAACAATAATTTGATAACTAGGAAAATTGGGTAGAGAAATACCAGCTGTTCGATCGATTTCACGAAGGACGATTTTATGGTATTTATTAGAGAAAAAATTCGTGAAACTTTTTCGACATTCATCTTGAAACGTACGTTGTAAACGGTAAATATGATAGCCAATATGATCTTCGTTTTTCTCCTCAGTAATTGAACTATCATCGTCTTCTTCTTCTTGGGATTCATCAGCTTCAACATCATTCGGATTCGTGTCATCGTCAGCAACTTCTGCATATGTGCTGGGTCTTTCGTCGAGTTCCATCGAGGCAACTTGGTCGTACTCACCTTTGACATTATCATGAATACTTTCTCGATAGTTATCCACCATTGATTGAAAACTTTTCCAGCATTCTGCTTCGGTATTCATAGAAGCGGGAATCTTTTTCAGACGAGTCGTTTTTTCGGCGATTTTTTTTCTTAATTCTTTAATTATACCTGGAAATGTTGAACGAATACGTTCCTGTTGAATTGTAGCCAGACGTCGCACTAACTGTTCACTACCTTTAAATTCAGCTGGTAGATGTTCAAATGCTTCTTTATGTTTGACAAAGAATTCCTTTTCGCGTCGTTTCATCTCATCGAAGGAAATATTCTGATCGATTTCGTCTTGATTTCGATTGAGAACGGCAACGCAACCCAACTGGAGATCCATCGAACCTGATCCACGACCTTGTAATTTTTC
>CAJNOI010001966.1:0-11471 GCA_905250115.1 Adineta steineri | reverse complement strand
GCTATGGCAACAACTGAGAGCTGACAATGAATATACTACTTACATTCGTCTTCTTCTTTTTAGTTACTTATATTTATCCACGCTAATAAATTTTCATCGTTCTTTACTTCGCTTATGTCTCGTTGAACAAAAACAAGTGGCTTTTACCTTTTATCAATGTTTTCATTTTATAGCAACATATTTTCTTGAAAAATAAATATTATAAGCAACATATAAAATAGTACTAAATCTTTCAATGATATATTGTATCACCATACATCAGATCGATGAATCAGCTTCTACCTCGTAAATTATGCTGACCTGTGTACAGTTTGCATATAGATTTCGATTTACTCTTACTTACAGGATTTGGATATAATTCTTATTATTATTTGTTATCCACACTCCTGGAGATATTAGCTCAAAAATATCTTGAAAGCACATCAGAAACATAATTTTGCCTATCAATCGTTGAGAAGAAAACTGCTTGACAATTTTTTTTTAATATTTTTTTCTTTCAAGATGTTTCTACTGGTGAGAATAAAATCAAAATGAGGTTTTCGAGTGAAAAAGAATTAGATTTTCCTAAATTTTTTTAGGGTGTGGATATGGGTGGTTGATAAGTTAAATGCTCACTATCTTGAGGGTGTATGGGTGTGGGTACGCGTGTAATCTTTTTCTTTTTGTCTGCAATCCAATTAGTACCTTTATCGATCATGATTTATGAAAGTAAAATAAATATTTTACAGAGAAAATTTTGTGATTTATATTCAAAACTTACAATATATGAATAAATTCTTTCAGCTGATTTCTCAATTGTTAAAATTTTAAATTAATTGAAAAACTTAAATATTAACTTTAGTAATTAAAATAATTCCTAATTTCTTTTTTCAATATTTTATAATATATGATTTGTATTCTAAAAACAATATTAATCCCCTAATAAAAAATAATGTTGTTCTTTTGAAATAATATCGATAGAATTATTCACAATGAGAGGATCACTAAACATATATTCAACAAAACAATTCTTTTGAAGAATTGAAATAGGTTTTTTTTACGAATTATTCATCTGAACAATAATAAAATTGTGCAATGAAAGTTTTCCTTTCTAATTAAAACCAATTAGATTAATTTGGTTTTCTTTTTCATGACAGATATTTATCCAATATATGTAATTCTATCATAAATTATTAACTCAATTTTTTCTTTCTAATAAAATGTTTCCATTTATCTATAGACCTTACATAATTTATACTTTAGAAATACATTAATTTGAAACAATAATTTATGCCAAATAAATATTAATTTTATGCAGGAATTTTATGATTACTTATAATAGAAGATTAATTGATTGAGCTGAGTGTTATTGTTAATAATAATTCTATTAAATATTTCCAATTTATTTTTAAGTTTAATTATTTAATAAAAATAATTTGGAGACTTCATTCTTTTATTTTACAGTAAATAAAAAATAAGATTCCTTTCATCTTATTTTTAAATCATTAGAATGTTTGAAATATTTAAAATTGATTAAAACTCTAATATATCAAATGTTTTATTTGATTAATTTGAAATATAATTTCAACTCATTAATCAATTAAAAAGGAAATGGCAGTACCATAATCAACTAATATTCAGATCCAAATGCCTCAGGATGGTTTAACTTTATCTTTCATACGTGTACTTAATAAGTTAACAGGCAAAAATCCATTCAAATCGGTCTTTTTTGATATAGATATCCCTTGAGAAGTTCTTACGTAAGTCAATCTGGTATTTTAGAAATATTACAAAAATTTGATATAAAGAAAAAAAATACAAATGACACAAAATTAGTATAAATAAAATACCCATTACATAGGAAATAAATCGATATGATGGTAAAAAGTAGTATAAAGGAAAAAACGATTGGAGTAGAATGAATCGATATAAAACAAAAACAAAAATCGACAAGCAAGTATATAGAAAAAAAAGGAAGTGTTTATGTACACATACGTCTTGAGGTTGTGGGTGTGGGTCTAGGCATCGGTGTTCTCTTTAGATCAACAATGGACACCTACACCAATTTATCGCCGCTCTATTAATCAGACATAAGATGTTCTTTTTCTATAACATTACTCGAGTAGTTGTTAAGGAGATGATCAAGAGGCAACACACTACTATCCGCCAATTCATTTTAATAGTAATAGCACGATTGATTTAAGTCATAACGAGAGCTGAATAGCAAAAACTCGGCCTAATTTTGCTTTATCCACACCGGTGAATTTTTCTAGATTTTGCGACATTGCCGAACTTTGAAACTCAGTTTTTTCCTTTTGTTTTTGACAGAACAGAAGAAACCTCGCTGTGGCGATATTTACAAAACAAAAACACGTCATGACAGAACATCACATTACAACATGCACGTAATAATGTGTCACCATTACTCATTAGAAGAAGCGAAAAAAACCCACTGATCGAA
Organism: Adineta steineri; assembly: GCA_905250115.1. Lineage (NCBI taxonomy): Eukaryota > Metazoa > Rotifera > Eurotatoria > Adinetida > Adinetidae > Adineta > Adineta steineri. The sequence goes on along the minus strand of CAJNOI010001966.1, from coordinate 9,031 downwards.
ACTATAAAAGGACCAGGATTTGTAATCAACTTTACGAAGAAACAGCTTGTACTTAACATGGCAACGACGAATTCTCGTATACTTTCCATCGATGTTGAATGTGTGGCTACAAGTCATACACATGATGGTCGAGCTCCTTGTAGTGTGGCGATTGTGGATGAACAATGTCAAATTATATATACGTCATTAATAAATCCAACAGAAAAAGTTGTCAGCGATCTGTATCCGTTTACAGGTTTACGAATGAAAGATCTTCAGCAAGCACCTACTCTCGATGAAGTTTTAAAAGAAGTATAGAATCAATTGTACTTGCAACATCAACATAATGATTGTTTTATTATTTAGATTCATCCATTGTTTGATGCAACGACAACTATTGTTGGTCAAAGTCCTAAAAATGATATCGAATGGTTAAAACTTCAGAAAGATGTACACTATGCACAAATTATTGATCTTAGCGATTGGTTTAAAACAGTCAATGCTCGCTATGGGTCTATAAGGTAAGCATATTTCACAGCTCATCATCTAAAACCTGTTGTTCGTCTAGTTGTTTCTCATTAGCACATGAAGCTTCGACATTACTAGGTATTGATCTGAATGCTGGAAATGGTCATCTAGCTACTCAAGATGCCAAAGCATCGATGCAATTATATTTAAAATATAAGGTTATCTACGACACTGTCCCTCTATCTGTATATCACTTTTTACTTTAGGATAATGAAAGTGGTAAAGAAACAGCTCGTCGTCTTCTGCTAAACACCCGGCCTGGCATGTCACCAGCCAAAGCGTGCAACTACAATTATGAAGGTGTTTGTTTAGCTGGATATTTCCCTCAAAAGTGTTCTTGCAATCGACCTTCATTTTCAGATAATTAAAACGAACTAACCATATTGCATTTTTCTAATCAGAAGAATTATTTTCAAAAAATTACAAGTCTTGAGAATCTATCAATAAATACTATATTTGTTATAATATAAAATTTTATAAACAATCGTAAGAATAATACTTAAGACAAAGAAACGTGTATATGGATGGGTTTGTATGTCAGTGTGGATGTATTGGGTGTATAGGGGGTGTGGGGTGGATGAGAAGATAACATCCACCCACACCCACACCCTCATGACTGATAGGAACTGATCGGTCACTCTAAATTCTCTTCTCTCCAATACAAAACTAACGTTCTATGTAAAATAAACACATTCTGAAGTGATAGAGTGGTGTTAAACATCAGACACCAAGAATAGCGGTAGCACTTCTCCTCCAGTTTGTCATTGTGATCACAATAAAAGAAATGCTGTAATAATAAGAAAAGTCTACTACTCTTAATTTCCGTTACAAATATTCAATAGAATTTTCTCGATATGAATGTTATCCGAAATTCTCCTAGAGTAGTAACGTGAATTTATTTTCTATTTGCATTTGATCTACTTCATATAAATTAATGTGGTAAAATAACCATTCTGTTTTTCATTCACAGTAATTCAAAATTTGTAAATACATTAGTGAAACTTCATCATCAATGAAATATGCATATGTTTTTGAAGATTTTATTATTTGCAATGACTAAACTATTTCTGACTGTTTTTTGTGTTAATGTAAATATTCAGAATGTAAAAATGTGAGAGAAGAATTACCATTCGTATTCGTAAAGTCTCAAGTATATATACATTAAAGAAAAAATAGAAGATTATTTTTCTTTTTATAATTCTATAATTATAATTAATAAGCAACTAAGCCAAAATATGAAAGAAGAAAAAAGAAAGAGAAAGAAAAAGCAAATATTAATCAGAGACAATGCATGAACGTATTGATGAGTGTGTTTATAACAGTAGGAATGAATCATTAGTCCTTCTTCGCTTTAGTAAAATATATAATCTCTTTCTCTTTTGCTGTGCAAGGATGAGTGAAGATGTGAGAGAGAACGTGGCTAGCGATATACTGATAACCATTCATGACGACACTCTTCTTTCGTTTATCTCACATTCATATATCAAAACTCATATCTTCAAGATGAACCAAATTCAAATAATTCTCCTTTCGCGTTTTCCTTTTTCTTTCACTTTAAAATTGAATTTTATTTTTTTAAATGAAGTACAATAAATAGAAAGCATGCGTAGCGAAGCAAAATAAATATTCTTTTAAAGAAGGTTTTTAAATATAAAGCATAAAAAACATCAAGCATTGAATGAAATATCCAGCCAAAGCCTTTGTTGAATGTGATGCCACGGGTGAACTTGTTGTACGTGTTATTGTTGTCGTTGGTTCTAAACAAAATTAATTAAAAGAAAAGATTAAATTTTGTTGTTGCATTAACAAAAAATATCTAATGTTCCTCGAGAAACTCTCATTTTGAAGATTTAGATATAAACTCTTTCTTCGTAATTAGTGAGCCAAATATGTTTCCAAAAAATATGTGGCTCATTTTACGACCGAATTCTTCCTATTTTTATAGTCTAACATACATTCAGTTCCTCATTCATATTCTCAAAGCATTATATACGAACTTCATGCAGTTCGTGATGATTTCATCAAAGTCCTAATGAAGTATGGAGATAGAAAGTAGATCGACAAACGCACAATCGCAGCCAGATAAGAATTAAAACATGATTTGATACTTACCACATGAAAGTTTTGGATAAGAAAATTTTTGAATTCGTTGATTACCCGCATCAACAACATAAATATTTCCATCACTGTCAAAAGCCATGTCACGTGGCCACGACAATTTATAGGATTCCGAACCAGAAGTAATACATCCAAGTATACATCGAAAGCCAGTTGATCCTCCTCGAACAATGCGATTCTTATTAGAATCAACAATATATAAATAACCATCACCATCCATTGTCACACCAGTTGGATAGTTAAGACGTATGGTAGTATTTATTGATGTAGCACCTGTAACAGTAATTCCATGTGATTCTCCTTGTGGAAACATTTGAATACGGTGGTTTCCAGAATCAGCAATATACAAATTAAGACTACCATCAACAAAAAGTCCACTTGGCTGAGTCAAGGTATTCGAAGTCGGACCATAAACTCCAGTTCCAGCTACAATCATCGGTGTTGTATCGTCGTCGTCCAACCAATTTTTCATAATTATATGGTATTGATTGAGTGAACAGTATAAGTTGTTAACGATGTCAATGAAAATACTATAGCATGGTGCAACGATATCCATGACAGGAGTACTACTATTTGTATTTAATATCCATTTTTCGATGGTATGTTTGTTCGAATTTCCTCGTACAATATAAAATTCATTATCGTTTTGAACAAATATTGATCTCGAAGATGAACTGTAATCTGATATTGTTATGGTTGGATCAACAGAACTATTCAACCAGATATAAATGTTAGTTATTCGTTGAGCAAGAACATAAATTGAATTATTAGTTGTAATAAATATAGAATCTGGCGTCCCACGAATTATATTATTTCCAGCAAAAAAAGTAGTTCCAAATGAATTCCAAGTTGCTGCTGGACAAAACTTTGGTTGATTAAACGAAAGACCTAGAAGCAATTTTCAAAATGATTCTTAACACAAACAATCCAAGTTCATCAAAAATTTGATTTTATAGCAAATTCAAGTTTATTCACATATTCCGAAAACAATCAAGTCTGCAATTCACGTAGGTGACGAATCAAATAGACAATTCGACAATCTACTTATACAATAATTTATGTCAATACGATATTACCACATATTATAGAGGATTAAATGGTATCGTGGTATACTGATCTTCGTGATAGAGATGGATAAGTCAAGTCAAGTTAGACTTGACCTGAATTGAATGAGACTGTAAACTCAAGTCAATCAAAGACATATGAAGAGGTTTCTAATGTATATCTGTATTTCTCTCGTTACACACAATGGTCTATTTAACTTCAAATTGAATATAGTAAAATAAATGGAATCGATTTCACACTAAAGTGAGTAGGACTAGGAGACTAATAGATTAAGAGGACTAACGGGATTCAGAGGACTAAGGGGACTCAGAGGACTAAGGAAAGTAGGGAGCTAAAAGGACTAGAAGGACTAAGAGGGCTAAGGGGACTTGAAGGAAATGTCAAATTATGTATTCATAGAATTGGATTTATGTTTATTGTATAGTTGAGCGGCGGTAGATAAATACGTCTCAGGTATGCATGTTCTGTAGCCATTTATATTATAGTTTCAGTGTAAAAACAAAGAATTTTAAAGAGAATGTGTGTGGGTGTGGATGTGCGTACTGTGTCTTGCTGTTATTCACACCCACATCCTCAAGTACAAGCCGCATGAATTTCATTCTATCCCTCTTGCAATGTCTTGTATATCTACAGTCCCCCTCTGTTTCTCTCTTGCTTAATACTATAAAGGATTGTTATACAGAAACTTTACATACTTCGCGAAGATGTTAGTAAAGAAACATTTGTAATTGGATCTAAAATACAAAATATTATTAAAAATAGACTTCTCATCACATAAATGAAGCTATCTTGATCTAAAAATATTCCAATACTCACTACATGAAACTTTTGCATAAGAAAATTTTTGAATCCGTCCATTACCCGAATCAGCAACATAAATATTTCCATAACTATCAAAAGCCATATGACGTGGCCCCGATAATTGATTCCCTGCTAAACTGAGAGTGATACATCCAATGATACATCGAAAGCCAGTTGATCCTCCTCGAACAATGCGGCGATTATAAGAATCAACAATATATAAATAACCATCACCATCCATTGTCACACCAGTTGGATATAGAAGACGAATGGTAATATTTATTGATTTTTCACCTGCAACTGTAATTCCCTGTGATTCGCCTTGTGGAAACATTTGAATCCGGTGATTTCCAAAATCAGCCACATACAAATTAAGACTAGCATCAACAAAAACTCCGTATGGCGAATACAAGGTATTCGAAGTCGGACCAGCAAATCCAGTTCCAGCTACAATCATCGGTGTTGTATCGTCATCATCCAACCAATTTTTCACAACTTTATGTTGTTGATCGTGTGAACAGTATAAGTTGTTAAGGATATCAATGAAAATACTATAGCATGGTGCAATGATATTCATGACAGGAGTACTACGATTTGTACTTAATATCCATTTCTCGATGTTACGTTTGGACAATGTCACTCGTTCAAAATAAAGTTCATTATCATTTCGAACAAATATTGATTGTGGATATGTGGAGAATTCTGTTATTGTTATGGTCGGATTAACAGAATTGTTCAACCAAATATAAATGTTAGGTAATGCATGAGCAACAACATAAATTGAATTATTAGTTGTAATAAATATAGAATATGGCATCCCATGAATTATATTATTTGCTGCAAAAGTAGTGCCGAATGGATTGAACGCTGCTGCTGGACAAAACTTTGGTTGATTAAACGAAGGACCTAAGAGAAATTTTCAAAATGATTCTTAACACAAACAATCGACGCACTGTTTGATTAAAAAAGAAATAAAATTGATTAAAAGCTGTTGCCATTCGAAATAGAAAAGATTTTAAGAAGATGATAATAATTAGTCACTTTCATTAGAGATGCGTACTCGTACTCATGAACATGAATTCCATTCAGACAGACCTAGATTAAATTTTGTCAACGATTGGTTTTATTTTGTTTTGACGGTTGAACTGTACAATTTAGTGGACCAAAAAGACGTTAAAGTTTAGGCCTTTCTTTCAAACAACGAGCTACAGTCATTTGTAACCTGCATGTATATTGTTTTACATGCAAACAGTATGATGATTTTGGATGAAAATTGAAAACTGTTTAGAAAGATTTTTTCAAAGTGCTAGTTAGTAAAAAAAAAAGGAACACATTTTTTAGCAAAAAGCATAGTTTTTTTAGGATCCTATGTGCGAAAAAATGATACGGAAAACTTCGTTTTTATAATTCTAAGCCTCCGATATCATCTTTTGAATGGAAAAAATAGCAGATATCTATTTATCGTCATTGAAATGTTATCAGGATTTCTATCGCATTAACATTTTTCAATACTCTAATAATAGACAGCATGATTATTATTTTAGTTATCAGTATCAGTTGAAAGTATATCAACGGAAAATACAAAGAATTGGTAGAAAATCTTTATTTCTTTAAAGCATTTTCAATAATTTCAACGAACCAGTAAAATGTCATTATGGGTGAAGATTAGACATAGTGGAATCTCATGGACATGAAGAATCAATATAAAATATGCGAATAGCCGATCAAAAACAGTAGATGGTAATTTAGTTCAGCGTATTTAGAAATTGTATCAAATAGTAAGCAGTAAATAATGCAATCTATCTGTTAGTAGTTAGAATTTTATCAAGTGACAATGATGAATAATTATTTCTATAAAAATATTTCCTTTTGAAAATATCTTTTAAAGAAAAACAAAGTCGACAATAACCTTTTCAAACGAGATAAAACTGCTTGTCTATCCACCCAACGATTTCAAATTACACCATTATTGATGAGACTAATCCGTAAGAGCATTAACGATAGAAAATAAACTCAATTTCATTCTCAAACTAGAAGAAGAAATTCTTATTTTGAAGATTTGCATGTGAATTCTTTCTAAATCTACAGTCTAGCTTCCATTGTCCTTCTCCTTAACCTTCTGTATACTGACGGTTTTTGCGTACGGTAATTCGAAATCAACTGTATACATGTGGCACATTTTACAACACATGAAGTAAGTGATCAATACTATAGAAGATAGTTATATAGAAACTTTACATACTTCGTGACGATGCTATTAAAGAAACATTTGTAATTGGATCTAAAATACAAAATATTATTAAAAATAGATTTCTCATCCGATAGACAAATCTATCTAGATTTATCTTCATTTCAATATGATTTGATACTTACCACATGAAGTTTTCGAATAGGAAAACTTTTGAATCCGTCCATTACGCGAATCAGCAACATAGATATTACCATTACTATCAAAAGCCATATCACGTGGCCCCGATAATTGATTCGCTGCTAAACCAGAAGCAACACATCCAAGTATACACTGAAAACCATTTAATCCTCCTCGAACAATGCGATTCTTATTAGAATCAATAATATATAAATAACCATCACCATCCATTGTCACACCAGTTGGATAGTTAAGACTAGTTGTAATATTTAATGATGTTGCACCTGCAACAGTAATTCCATGTGATTCTCCTGATCGAAATTTTTGAATCCGGTGATTTCCAAAATCAGCCACGTACAAATTAAGATTAGCATCAATAAAAAGTCCACTTGGCGAATACAAGGTATTCGAAGTCGGACCAGCAAATCCAGTTCCAGCTACAATCATCGGTGTTGTATCGTCGTCATCCAACCAATTTTTCACAACTTTATGTTGTTGATCGTGTGAACAGTATAAGTTGTTAAGGATATCAATGAAAATACTGTAGCATGATGTAATAACATTCATGACAGGAGTACTACGATTTGTACTTAATATCCATTTTTCGATGTTACGTTTGGACAATGTCACTCGTTCAATATAAAGTTCATTATCATTTTTAACAAATATTGATTGCGGATATGAGGAGGACTCTGTTATTGTTATGGTCGGATTAACAGAATTGTTCAACCAAATATAAATATGAGATATTGCTTGAACAACAACATAAATGGAATTATTAGTTGTAATAAATATAGAATATGGCATCCCATGAATTATATCATATCCAGCAAAAACAGTTCCAATGGAGCCCCACGTTGCTGCTGGACAAAGTTTTGGTTGATTAAACGAAAGACCTAAAAGAAAATTTCAAAAATTATTCATTTTAGAAATAATAAAATCGATTATTTACCAGATAACTGTCCGATTATTGACAAAGTTAAACATAATTTGAAATTTTCAATCAAAATCATTGTATTCGACGAACGATTAATGATCCGAAATTGATATTATGTTTGTGAATATAAAATTAATTTTATATATTGTCAATAATAAAAAGAAAGAACAGTTAGATATATCGAAATAGAAGACAGGAAGAGATATTCTTATTTGTTACTAAGATAAGTTTTAACGCATAATAGTAATGTAATTATAGTTCAAATGAAGATTTATTTTATCAAATTCTTCTCTTTGAAAAGGTAATTCCTATGTAATGAGAAAAAAATAATATTTTCCATATACTGCTAAAGATGATTTCTAAGGAAAAAAAACACTAAGTTTTCTTGTTACAGCTGGAGCAAACAAAATGATTTTTTTATGATTAATAGAGACATGTTCACAATTTATATTCATAAATATAATCTCAGAGAGGCTCAATATTTTAATATCATTATTGACTGCAACAAAAAACAGTTATTTTTTTCAGAGATAAGAAAAAAAACTTTTCAATGCAGTCTGATGAGCAGTATAATATCAAATGTACACTTGCTATCGTGTAAAGTGTATAACTCTCATTTTGTCTGTAGTGGAAGACAATAATCTCAACTTAAAACTTCCACTCAATGATTATTCCTCGAAAAAAATGAATATTTAATTATGAGAGACGAAGAAATGGCGGAGAAGATTTGGATAGTAATGGAAATAACGCGTAGTAATAAATGTAACTTGTGTGGATACAATCAAGATTTGGACTATTTCACGAAGAATAAGTTTTGACTTCTTAAATTCTGTCTTACTCTAACTTAATAAAAATCAGTGGCAGAATGGGGATTTCGAGTTAGGAAAGCTCAGTTAATAGATCCATTTGGATTCGTCTAGGAAATAAAATGATTTTAGTTAACCAGTATAAATTAAGAATCTTCTAAAATTTGCTAGGAGGGACTGAGCCCTCATCTCTCGCATCACTATTGATAACAGTATCAACTGAACATTCTGAGAATATATTAGAGAGAGAGAGAAAATAGGTGTTAGATGATGACATGACGTCAATTATAATTCTTTTGCATATGATGACGTCAAAGTCATTTATATCTTCTTGTTTTTTATATTTGCATGTGTATTTCGATGTACATATGTTCAAATGTTGTTTCCATCTCTTTCTACGTCATATATAAATGCACTATTTGTGAATAA
>CAJNOI010001965.1:0-11479 GCA_905250115.1 Adineta steineri | reverse complement strand
AAAGACTATACTTTATGTTAAAGTTGATGGTGAATATCGTCGAGTTTCTATATTAATTAATACATCCGTTATTAATATTAGTAATTTAATTGATTGTTTTCTTATACAACATGAACCAACATTGATTGCAGAAGAAATTCTATCAATTAAATTAGTTAATAATAACTTTAAGGAATCATACAACATTTGGAAGTCTCTTAATGAAATACGTGAAGAAGAACTTGCTTTTCTACAATGTCCGAAAAAAACATTGAATGAAAAATATATTCTATGTGAATTTTTTGATTTTTCTATTAATGGATCATTTCGTCCACCGACTGTTCTAGTTTGTCCAACTCAAAATTGTTCTTATATTCATTTATCAGATCAAATTGATCAAATTCATGGTCATCTTTGTTCCGTAACTAATGCACCAATTTCTGCTTGTCATTTATATTGGATAGATTCCTATGACAAACGATATAAATTGAAAACAAACGAAAAATTACCATATTTGACTCGAATTACTATTGAAATGTCTGCTGAATGGATCGATATTTACAAAGTATATGATAATATCAATAATTCAAGGGATAATTCAGCATTAACTAGTTTATTAGCCGATTTTTTTCATGAAGAACCTCTCGATGATGATTACCATTGTCTTATATGTTCAAAATTAACGAAAGCTCGACAAAAATCTAGTTTATGTTTACCATTACCACAAATACTCATTATTCAATTAAAAAGATTTACTTATGATATTCATTCAAATGATAAAATTGATACACATATCTCATTTCCTCTATATGAATTAGATCTTAAGGAATATTTAGTAAAAAATACTAATAATCAACACAAAAATGATTTATCAACAAAATATAATCTTGTTAGTGTTTCCAATCATACAGGTAGTCTCATATCTGGACATTATATAACATATGCAAAAAATGTTCAAGATGGTAATTGGTATCAATTTGATGATAAAGTTGTTAAAAAACTTAATAATGATAATGATATTGTTACTAAAAATGCATATCTACTTGTTTATGTACGAACAACTTGATAATAATAATCGACAGAATTCTTTGTAAAACTTTTATACTTAAATAAATACATAATTTTTTGTTTTTTGAGGATTGATAATTATGAAACATGTACAAATTGTATTCTATTTTATATAATAAATATTAATGTTTTTTCTTTTACTCATTAATTTTCTTAATATAAAGACATCAAAATTGAAAATAATGTAACACAAATGCATTATTAGATAAATAGTGTAGGTTGATGTTTAGTACTTCATGAAATGTTTACGAGTAAAAATATATCTAAATACTTGAATATATAGTATATATACTAATGAGTAAAACGATACTAATTATTGTCGACCAAGCCGTCATAATTCTATTTACTATTCAGTGCATTTCGTGGAAGAATATGTTTCCAAACACAAAGATTAAATATAAAAGAAGAAGTTTTCTATATATTGTTTTAGAATATTTTACTTACAAACTTTATAATTTTCTCTTTATTATGTTAGAGTTTGTTTTCTGCATAATGATATTGAATAGATTCTAAAATTATTCTTATTACTTTTATAAGTACGAACGATAGCATTGATTCCATTGTTTATGATTTAAAATTGACGTATGAAGGAAGAATATAGAAATTTAGATTTAATATCATTTGCTAATGAGTGTAGTTCACAAGTCTAAATCATTCATAAAAATCTATACGCTTCAACCAGACAATATCGATTTCATTTTTGTTTCAATTTTAAACTAATAGAAAATGATTTATCTTTGAACAATATTTTATTTGATTCAATCACATATTAATCTTTTTACATTTTGAAACATGTATCCCGCTTTGGTTACTTCTCTGAATAAGACGACTCTTTTTTTCTTCGCAAAATAGGACGTGGGTGGCATTCTTATCCCACACCCCACAGTTTTTGTTTTTTGTCTCGAACGCAACCATTATTTGTTAACGTTTTCTGAAGCATAAAGAGAAGGTCTTTGATGTGAATAATGGATTATCGAGGTAACAAATCTTATAAAAACGCGGAGAATACAGTGGCATTGTATACTAGATTTTTATTGGTATCATTTGATACTACTATACTACTATATAAATTCAAGAAATTCCTCAAACAAATACAACAAAATTAAGGTCATTCAACGAGTGTGTTTGTCGACCCGTAAATCTGGATTAGAGCAGCCAGACTCACTCTCATTCTCATTGCACACAAGTAAAATAGTTAAATAAAACAGTTGAGATATCAAGTATGTTAAACTGACAGAAACTATTTTTGTAGTAGCTTCTCGGGTGGCTTACCTTTTTTTAAAACTATGACTGACATAACAAACGTTAGATATCCAAACTCGTCATCAAACAGCAAATCTATTTTCGAATATTTCGTTTTTTTATTGTTCTCTTTCTCGTAGAGAAGAGTCCAGTAAACATAAATTGTCTGATTGCTTGCTTGCTTGCTTGTGTGTCCGCAGGGTCAAAAAAACATTGAAATTTAATTTTTCAGACACTTCCAAAAAATTTTGACTTGGGGGTAATCGAGGGCGGGGAACTTGAATCTGAGGTTAGTTTATTGAAACGAAGTAGTTAACAATTAGTTAATAATCAGTTAATAATTAGTATTATTATATGTTCGAGTAAAGTTTTACCGAAGGGTAATCGAGTATGGAGAATCCGAATCTGAGGTTATTTTTAGTTAACAATCAATTAATAATTAGTTAATAATTAATATTATTAATTTTTGAAATATTTTCGGAAAAGTTGGACCAAAGGGTAATCGAGTATGGAGAACTCGAATCTGAGATTGATTTATTAAAATTAATTAGTTAATAATCAGTTAATAATTGATATTATTAATTTTTGAAAATAGTTTGACCAAAGGGTAATCGAGTGCCAAGAATTCAAATTTGAGGTTAATTTTAGTTAAAAATCAATTAATAATTAATTAATATTATTGATCTTAAAGATAGTTCCAAGAAAGTTTTACCAGAGGGTAATTCGAGAATCGATTTTTAGAAAAGCTATTTTTGGGGCATTTCCATGCGGAGACTTCGAATCTGATGTTAGTTTTATAAAATAATTTTATGGATCACTTTTTTAGGGAGAGAACCAATTTTTATAAAAAAAACTGTTTCATAAGGGGTGACCGAAGGGTAAGCGGCAGGGGTGCTGCGTTCGCGTTCCTAAAGCGTTCCTTTAGAACGGAACGCGAACGTAATTATTATTACGTTTTATGGTATCCTTTGAACATATCGAGTTGTGTATACATGTTTTTTCATCTTTATATGCGAAATTAGTGTTCGTTCCCCATTCTTAGGAACGGGAACGGTATTCGATTTACTATTTTTTTGAAAGTAGAACGCGAACGACACTCTCCAGTCAAGTAATTAACCACGATTGCCTTACTTCTACTCACGTTCCCGTTTCTCGCAACGGAACGGGAACGCAGCACCCCTAGTAAGCGGGGTGGAAGAACACAAATCTGGTGTTAATTTTTCCAAACTGTATAAGCAAAAAGTTTAGTATTGTAGAATACGATTTCTACGAGAAAGAGCTGAGCGAGTCCGCAGACGAGCGTTACTTGTTTCATATTTTTATCTTTATTTCTAGATTTCCAATATCTTTTCTATTTTACATAAACTATCATACCTACCAAAATTGCGTAAACACATATTAGATTATACGTCAATTAAAACTTCATCAATTTCAACTGTGTACACGAAAAAAGAGATAAACAAGAATGCGTCACTTCCTTTATTTGTACACGTCGTCGTAATTATTTTTGAAAACACAATTCTGTATACGCAAATTAGACTATACGTCAATTAAAACTGCATCAACTTCAACTATGCATACGAAGAATAAGATAAACACGAATGCGTTACTTCCTTTATGTGTACACATCGTCGTAATTATATTTTTAAAAACACAATTCTGTATATGCAAATTAGTCTATACGTCACACAAAACTTCATCAATTTCAACTGCATATACGAAAAATGAGATAAACTAGAGTGCGTTACTTCCTTTATGTGTACACATCGTCGTAATTATTTTTAAAAACAAAATTCTGTATACGTATATTAGTCTATACGTCATGCAGAACTTCATTAGTTTTAATAGTATATACAAATGATGAGATAAAAGTGCATGATAATTACAGAGAACGGAAGTGAGAACGTAAATATATTCAAGGTAAGTTGTCGTCGTCAGTATAATAGTGATCGGTTTAAGGATAACTTTGCATGTTCACAAATACGCATGTGATATTTTTCAAAACAAAATTGTACATACATGTCCGTATTTATCAGTTAATCTTTTTTCTTGTCAGTTCACTGAAACACTACTGAGATATTTCGCTGTCTACTTGTTTATACACATTTCATAAATCTAATCAGCCAAATGAATTGTATTCAACTGTTCAAATCGTCGAGAATACTTTAATTTTTTTATTACATATAAGTTTTCGATGATTATTAGTGTCATTTTCCGTGATATAGAATTGTTATATACATTTTTCTTTGACAACTTCAATGATTTTAAAAAAGTAATTTTGATGTAATTGGTATTTCTCTTTGTATAAAGTTAATAATTGAATCTTTCTATTATAATCATTGTTTACGCAAATTAAAGTGTTGTTTTATAACAACTTTAAAAACTTACTATATTAAGAATATGTATTTTTTTTCTTGTATAAAGAGAATATTCTTGAGGATGTAGATTTAGGTGCTAAGTGAATACAGTATTTACACTCACCCTCACATTCACGCCACATAATGTAACGATTTTTTTATGGTAAAATAATATATACTGTCTACAGTAATTCAGAGTACTATTGCTGAAATCGCGAATAACCGCTGATATTTTTGCACATCACGATTTATCACTAAAAGTGCGGTGATTTTGACTACATGGATATATTCAGAAAAATACGCATTGTTTATTGTAATTTGTTTTATCATTAGATCCGTATAAGCTTTTGTACATTATTCTTTTTCATTTTGCATGAATATGTATAAAATTTCTCTTTATTGCTGATAAGTCATGAACAGAGTTATATTGCAAAGACTTCGTTGATCAATAGTTTCTAATTTATTTATATTTGTCATTCTATTACAAAAGAAGTGATGCATGCATACATTTGTATTCAGATTAGGAATTATCATAAATACTCTGATTCATCCTTATTTGAAACTTATAAGCAATGTAAAATTATGCATAATTTAGTGTTTTTTGTCGTTTGTTGATGATAAATGCACTTTTTTTACAAGTTTATCTCAGTTATCTACATAATGGCCATATATAGACTTTCAGCTAATATGAACGCTTCTTTTCACTTGCGTTTCTCAAATAACAAACATGACTCAAAACGTTTTTTCTACATCAAAACAGATAAAGCACTTCCGTTTTGCAAGCTAATTCAATGGTTAATCAATCGTAACAATATTCCATTAGTTTGTTTTTGCGTTCTTCACTTGTTGTTTTCATAACAACATCAAAAATAGTTAAAGCAAAAATATTTTTAAAGGAAGTAGACATCTATAAAACAAACTATTTTTGATCATTACTTCACTAATAGATTTTACATAACAACTTAAATCAAAAGCATTCACACAGTCAGCAATGAACAACCAAACATCAACAATAACTAACGGATGTGATGGCGCAATAAATACATTTCCATTTCGAGAAGATGCAAAAGGTCGTCGATTTATCAATATTCAATGTATGCAAAATGTTCTTCTTATCTGGTTAGACAGTAACATTAACGATACAAATGATGATTGCCAAAATACAATCAAACAACTGCAACGGGTTGTCAACGACATCAATACATTTACAGATGGTGATCAATGTCTTGATTTCATTCGAGAAATCAGTGACAAAAAGATATGTATGATCATATCTGGATTACTTGGACAAAATATTGTGCCTCGTGTGCACAGTATGTCCCAGATTGATTCAATATTTATTTTTCGTGATACTGAAAAACATCATGAACAATGGACCAAAGAATGGCCTAAAATAAAGGGTATCTACACAGGTATTACACATATCTGTGAAGCTCTTAAATCGGCAGCTCATCAATGTGAGCAAAACGCCATTCCGATGACTTTTGTGGGATTAAATAAAAAAGTGGATCAGTTAGATTCTTCTTTTATGTATACTTATCTCATTAAAGAAATATTATTGAGCATAAAATTCGAGCAAAAACATATTCAAGCTATACGGATTATTGTCGCGATGTTTTTGTTGATAATGAAGAAGAAATGGTTAATATTAAACGGTTTGAACGTGAATATCATGACAAAACACCAATTTATTGGTACACCTGCCATATGTTTCTATATCCCATGCTCAATCATGCATTACGAATGATGGATGGTGATATCATTAAACGAATGGGCTTCTTCATTAGTGATTTGCATAGACATATTGAGCAACTACACCGGAAACAATATCGTAGTAAAACGGCTGCTAACACCTTGACACTCTATCGTGGACAAGGTTTGTCTAAAGAGGATTTTGAGAAAATGATGAAAACTAAAGGTGGTCTGGTTTCGTTTAATAACTTCTTATCTGCCAGTGAAAACAGCAAAATTTCAATACGTTTTGCTCAAGATGCTACAATAAATCCAGATCAAGTGGGAGTTCTTTTTATCATTCACATTAATCCTACTCAATCAACAATACCCTTTGCTTCTATTACTGGTATAAGCGCTACTAAAACAGAAAAGGAAGTCATATTTTCAATGCATAGCATATTTAATATCCGCGATATTAAACAAATGTATGGAAATAATCGTTTGTATGAAGTCAACTTAACACTTACTGATGACAATGATCCACAAATAAATAGACTTACTGATAACATTCGAGAAGAAAACTTTCCGCAAAATCAGGGATGGTATCGATTAAGTTTGGTACTACATAAAATGGGTCAATTTGATAAAGCTGAACACATTTGTCAAGTTTTACTAGCACAAACAAAAGACTACGAACAAAAAGCACCTATTTATCATCAAATTGGGTCGATCAAAGATAGTCAAGGACAATACGATAAAGCGCTCACGTTCTATGAACAATCCATTGCTATCTATAAAAAAACTCTTCGTCCAAATCATCCCAAGTTAGCTCACTCTTACAATGACATTGGCGATGTGCACTGCAACATGGGCAACTATCCGCAAGCACTTTCATATTATAAGAAATGCCTTGAGATCTGTAAACAATCACTTCCTTCCAATCATCTTGATTTGGCTAAATCTTACAACAACATTGGTAATGTTCATTACAGCATGGCTGATTATCCGAAAGCACTTTCTTATTATGAGAAAGATCTCAAAATTCGACAACAATCACTACCTCCCAATCATCTTGATTTAGCGACGACCTATATTTGCTTTTGTGCGGCGCATTATCGAATGAGTAATTATTCGAAAGCACTTTCATATCAAGAAAAAGCTCTTGAAATTCAACAACAATCACTTCCTATCAATCACCCTGATTTGGCTGATTCCCACAACAACATTGGTGAAATGCATAGAAACATGGGTAATTATCCAAAAGCACTTTCATCTCATGAAAAGGCTCTTGAAATTAGACAACAATCACTACCTTCCAATCACACAGATTTGGCACATTCTTACAACAACATTGGTAATGTGCATTACAACATGGGTAATTATCCGAAAGCACTTTCGTCTCATAAAAAAGCCCTTGAAATTAGACAACATTCACTTCCTCCCAATCATCTGGATTTGGCTGGTTCTTACTACAACCTAGCTGTAGTCTATAAACACATGGGTAATTATCCAAAAGCACTTTCATTTCATGAAAAAGCCATTAAAATCAAACAACAGTCACTTCCTGCCAATCATCCTGATTCAGCTTCTTCTTACGCTAATATTGGTGATGTGCATTACAATATGGATGATTATCCCAAAGCACTTTCATCTTATGAGAAAGCTCTGGAAATCAGACAACAGTCACTTCCTCCGAACCATCCTGATTTGGCTAAATCCTACAATAACATTGGTAATGTACATTACAATATGGGTAGTTATCCGAAAGCACTGTCATCAAATGAAAAAGGTCTTGAAGTTCTACAGCAAACGCTTCCTCGCAATCATCCAGATTTAGCTCATTCCTATGCGAACATTGGTGTAGTGCACGATAGCATGGGAAATTATATCAAAGCACTTTCATTCCACGAAAAAGCCCTTGAAATTCGACAAAAACTAATTCCGCCCAATCATCGTGATTTAGCTGATTCCTACAGCAATATTGGTGAAACGCATAAAAACATGGGTAATTATTCGAAAGCAATTTCAGCTCATGAAAAAGCTCTTGAAATTCGAAAACAATCACTTCCTCTCAATCCTCGTGATTTGGCTGATTCCTACAACAGCATTGGTGAAATCCACAGCAACCTGGGTAATTATTCGAAAGCACTTTCATTTCATGAAAAAGCGCTTGAAATTAGACAGCAATCAGTTTCTCCCAATCGTCGAGATTTGGCTACTTCATACTATAATATTGGTGTAGCGTATAAAAACATGGGTAATTATTCGGAAGCACTTTCATCTCATGAAAAAGCCATTGAAATTCAACAACAGGTACTTCCTCCGAATCATCCTGATTTAGCTGTCTCCTACGCTAATATTGGTAATGTGCATTACGACATGAATGATTATACCCAAGCGCTTTCATCCTATGAAAAAGCTCTTCAAATCAGACAACAATCACTTCCCCCAGCTCATCATGATTTAGCTATGTCCTACAATAACATTGCTGATGTGCATTATAGCATGGGTAATTATTCGAAAGCACTTTCATCTAACGAAAAAGCTCTTCAAATTCAACAACAGTCGCTACCTTCCAATCATTTGGATTTGGCTCATTCCTACACAACCATTGGTGTACTGCATGACAGCCTTGGTAATTATCTCGAAGCACTTTCATTTTATGAGAAAGCTCTTAAAATTCGGCAACAATCACTTGCTTCGAATCATCCAGATCTAGCTGAATCCTATAATAGCATTGGTGAAGTGCATAAAAACATGGGTGATTATCCAAACGCACTTTCATCTCATAAAAAAGCCATTGAGATTCTGCAACAATCGCTTCCGCCCAACGATCGAGATTTAGCTCAATCCTATGGGAAAATTAGTGTAGTGTATAAAAACATGGGTAATTATCGAAAAGCACTTTCATCTTATAGAAAAGCCCTTGAAAACCAACAACAAGCACTTCCTCCCAATCATCTGGATTTGGCACATTCCTACGACGACATTGGTGCAGTGCATTATAGCATGGGTGATTATTCAGAGGCACTCTCATTTCACGAAAAAGCCCTGGAAATTAGACAACTATCACTTCCTACCAATCATCGAGACTTAGCTGATTCTCACAGTAAAATTGGTGAGATGCATAAAAATTTGGGTAATCATTCGAATGCACTTTCATCTCATGAAAAAGCTCTTGAAATAAGACAACAATCACTTCCTTCCATTCATCCAGATTTGGCTGCTTCATACTACACCATTGGTGTACTACATAAAAACATGGGTAATTATTCGGAAGCACTTTCAGCCCATGAAAAAGCGCTTGAAATTAAACAACAATTACTTCCTCCCGATCATCCTGATTTGGCTTCTTCCTATGGAAATATTGGTAATGTGTATTACAACATGGATGATTATTCTAAAGCGCTTTCAGCTTATGAAAAAGCTCTTGAAATCAGACAACTGTCACTTCCACCCGATCATCCTAATTTTGCTATGTCCTATAGCAATATTGGTAATGTACATTACAATATGGGTAATTATCAAGAAGCACTGTCATCTAATGAAAAAGCTCTTGAAATAAGACTACAATCACTTCCTCCCGATCATCCGGATTTAGTAGGATCTTATTACAACATCGGTGTAGTCCATGATAGCATGGGTAATTATCCTGAAGCACTTTTATTTCAAGAAAAAGCCCTTGAGATTCGTCAACAATCACTTCCATCAGATCATCCAGAATTGGCTGATTCCTACAACATCATTGCTGAAGTGCATAACAGCATGGGTCATTATGCTGAAGCACTTTTATTTCACGAAAAAGCTTTGAAAGTTCGGCAACAATCACTGGCTAACAATGATCCTGACTTGGCTACCACTTACTACAACATTGCGGTAGTGTATAAAAATATGGATAACTATCCGGAAGCACTTTCATTTGATGAAAAAGCCCTCGAAATTCGGCAACAATCACTTCCTGCCAATCATCCGGATTTGGCTAACTCTTACTACAACATCGGTGTAGCCTATAAACACATGGGTAATTATCCAAAAGCACTGTCATCTCATGAAAAGGCCCTTGAAATTCGACAACAATCGCTTCCACCCAGTCATCCGGATTTGGCTTCCTCCTATGTAAATATTGGGAATATAAACTACAACATGGACGATTATCCTAAAGCACTTTCATCGTATCAAAAAGCTCTTGAAATTAAACAGCAGTCACTTCCTCCGAATCATCCTAGTTTGGCTAATTCTTACATCTGCATTGGTTTAGTTCATTACAATCCGGGTAATTACTCGAAAGCACTGTCTTATTATGAAAATGCACTTGAAATTCAAGAACAATCGCTTCCTGCCAATGATCCTGATTTAGGTTATTCCTACAGCAACATTGGTAATGTGTATAACACGATGGGTAATTATCCCGAAACACGTTTTTATTGTGAAAAAGCTCTGGCAATTCGACAACAGTCACTTTCTCCGAATCATCCGGATTTGGCTGATTCCTATAACAATATAGGTGTAGTGCATTACAATATGGGGAATTATTCCGAAGCACTTGCATCTCATGAAAAAGCTTTTGAAATTAGACAACATTCCCTTCCTCCCAATCATCCTGATTTAGGTATATCGTATAACAACATTGGTAATGTACATTACAAGATGCGTAATTATCCGAAAGCACTTTTATTTCATGAAAAAGCACTTGACATTCAACAACAATCGCTTCCTCACAATCATCCTGATTTGGCTGGTTCTTACTGCAACCTTGCTGTTGTGTATAAACACATGGGTAATTATCCGGAAGCACTTTCATCACATGAAAAAGTCCTTGAAATCAAACAACAATCACTTCCTCCCAATCACCCTGATTTGGCTACTTCCTACGGTAATATTGGTAATCTGCATTATAACATGGAAGAGTATCCCAAAGCACTTTCATCTTATGAGAAAGCCCTTCAAATTAGACAGCAATCGCTTCCACCCGATAATCCTGATTTGGCTATGTCCTACAACAACGTTGGTAATGTGCATTACAACATGGGTAATTATCCCGAAGCACTTTCATCAAATGAAAAAGCTCTTGAAATTCGACTACAATCACTTTGGCCCAGTCATCCGGATTTGGCTCATTCCTACGCGAACATTGGTGTAGTGCATGACAGTATGGGTAA
>CAJNOI010001964.1:0-11479 GCA_905250115.1 Adineta steineri | reverse complement strand
AAAGACTATACTTTATGTTAAAGTTGATGGTGAATATCGTCGAGTTTCTATATTAATTAATACATCCGTTATTAATATTAGTAATTTAATTGATTGTTTTCTTATACAACATGAACCAACATTGATTGCAGAAGAAATTCTATCAATTAAATTAGTTAATAATAACTTTAAGGAATCATACAACATTTGGAAGTCTCTTAATGAAATACGTGAAGAAGAACTTGCTTTTCTACAATGTCCGAAAAAAACATTGAATGAAAAATATATTCTATGTGAATTTTTTGATTTTTCTATTAATGGATCATTTCGTCCACCGACTGTTCTAGTTTGTCCAACTCAAAATTGTTCTTATATTCATTTATCAGATCAAATTGATCAAATTCATGGTCATCTTTGTTCCGTAACTAATGCACCAATTTCTGCTTGTCATTTATATTGGATAGATTCCTATGACAAACGATATAAATTGAAAACAAACGAAAAATTACCATATTTGACTCGAATTACTATTGAAATGTCTGCTGAATGGATCGATATTTACAAAGTATATGATAATATCAATAATTCAAGGGATAATTCAGCATTAACTAGTTTATTAGCCGATTTTTTTCATGAAGAACCTCTCGATGATGATTACCATTGTCTTATATGTTCAAAATTAACGAAAGCTCGACAAAAATCTAGTTTATGTTTACCATTACCACAAATACTCATTATTCAATTAAAAAGATTTACTTATGATATTCATTCAAATGATAAAATTGATACACATATCTCATTTCCTCTATATGAATTAGATCTTAAGGAATATTTAGTAAAAAATACTAATAATCAACACAAAAATGATTTATCAACAAAATATAATCTTGTTAGTGTTTCCAATCATACAGGTAGTCTCATATCTGGACATTATATAACATATGCAAAAAATGTTCAAGATGGTAATTGGTATCAATTTGATGATAAAGTTGTTAAAAAACTTAATAATGATAATGATATTGTTACTAAAAATGCATATCTACTTGTTTATGTACGAACAACTTGATAATAATAATCGACAGAATTCTTTGTAAAACTTTTATACTTAAATAAATACATAATTTTTTGTTTTTTGAGGATTGATAATTATGAAACATGTACAAATTGTATTCTATTTTATATAATAAATATTAATGTTTTTTCTTTTACTCATTAATTTTCTTAATATAAAGACATCAAAATTGAAAATAATGTAACACAAATGCATTATTAGATAAATAGTGTAGGTTGATGTTTAGTACTTCATGAAATGTTTACGAGTAAAAATATATCTAAATACTTGAATATATAGTATATATACTAATGAGTAAAACGATACTAATTATTGTCGACCAAGCCGTCATAATTCTATTTACTATTCAGTGCATTTCGTGGAAGAATATGTTTCCAAACACAAAGATTAAATATAAAAGAAGAAGTTTTCTATATATTGTTTTAGAATATTTTACTTACAAACTTTATAATTTTCTCTTTATTATGTTAGAGTTTGTTTTCTGCATAATGATATTGAATAGATTCTAAAATTATTCTTATTACTTTTATAAGTACGAACGATAGCATTGATTCCATTGTTTATGATTTAAAATTGACGTATGAAGGAAGAATATAGAAATTTAGATTTAATATCATTTGCTAATGAGTGTAGTTCACAAGTCTAAATCATTCATAAAAATCTATACGCTTCAACCAGACAATATCGATTTCATTTTTGTTTCAATTTTAAACTAATAGAAAATGATTTATCTTTGAACAATATTTTATTTGATTCAATCACATATTAATCTTTTTACATTTTGAAACATGTATCCCGCTTTGGTTACTTCTCTGAATAAGACGACTCTTTTTTTCTTCGCAAAATAGGACGTGGGTGGCATTCTTATCCCACACCCCACAGTTTTTGTTTTTTGTCTCGAACGCAACCATTATTTGTTAACGTTTTCTGAAGCATAAAGAGAAGGTCTTTGATGTGAATAATGGATTATCGAGGTAACAAATCTTATAAAAACGCGGAGAATACAGTGGCATTGTATACTAGATTTTTATTGGTATCATTTGATACTACTATACTACTATATAAATTCAAGAAATTCCTCAAACAAATACAACAAAATTAAGGTCATTCAACGAGTGTGTTTGTCGACCCGTAAATCTGGATTAGAGCAGCCAGACTCACTCTCATTCTCATTGCACACAAGTAAAATAGTTAAATAAAACAGTTGAGATATCAAGTATGTTAAACTGACAGAAACTATTTTTGTAGTAGCTTCTCGGGTGGCTTACCTTTTTTTAAAACTATGACTGACATAACAAACGTTAGATATCCAAACTCGTCATCAAACAGCAAATCTATTTTCGAATATTTCGTTTTTTTATTGTTCTCTTTCTCGTAGAGAAGAGTCCAGTAAACATAAATTGTCTGATTGCTTGCTTGCTTGCTTGTGTGTCCGCAGGGTCAAAAAAACATTGAAATTTAATTTTTCAGACACTTCCAAAAAATTTTGACTTGGGGGTAATCGAGGGCGGGGAACTTGAATCTGAGGTTAGTTTATTGAAACGAAGTAGTTAACAATTAGTTAATAATCAGTTAATAATTAGTATTATTATATGTTCGAGTAAAGTTTTACCGAAGGGTAATCGAGTATGGAGAATCCGAATCTGAGGTTATTTTTAGTTAACAATCAATTAATAATTAGTTAATAATTAATATTATTAATTTTTGAAATATTTTCGGAAAAGTTGGACCAAAAGGTAATCGAGTATGGAGAACTCGAATCTGAGATTGATTTATTAAAATTAATTAGTTAATAATCAGTTAATAATTGATATTATTAATTTTTGAAAATAGTTTGACCAAAGGGTAATCGAGTGCCAAGAATTCAAATTTGAGGTTAATTTTAGTTAAAAATCAATTAATAATTAATTAATATTATTGATCTTAAAGATAGTTCCAAGAAAGTTTTACCAGAGGGTAATTCGAGAATCGATTTTTAGAAAAGCTATTTTTGGGGCATTTCCATGCGGAGACTTCGAATCTGATGTTAGTTTTATAAAATAATTTTATGGATCACTTTTTTAGGGAGAGAACCAATTTTTATAAAAAAAACTGTTTCATAAGGGGTGACCGAAGGGTAAGCGGCAGGGGTGCTGCGTTCGCGTTCCTAAAGCGTTCCTTTAGAACGGAACGCGAACGTAATTATTATTACGTTTTATGGTATCCTTTGAACATATCGAGTTGTGTATACATGTTTTTTCATCTTTATATGCGAAATTAGTGTTCGTTCCCCATTCTTAGGAACGGGAACGGTATTCGATTTACTATTTTTTTGAAAGTAGAACGCGAACGACACTCTCCAGTCAAGTAATTAACCACGATTGCCTTACTTCTACTCACGTTCCCGTTTCTCGCAACGGAACGGGAACGCAGCACCCCTAGTAAGCGGGGTGGAAGAACACAAATCTGGTGTTAATTTTTCCAAACTGTATAAGCAAAAAGTTTAGTATTGTAGAATACGATTTCTACGAGAAAGAGCTGAGCGAGTCCGCAGACGAGCGTTACTTGTTTCATATTTTTATCTTTATTTCTAGATTTCCAATATCTTTTCTATTTTACATAAACTATCATACCTACCAAAATTGCGTAAACACATATTAGATTATACGTCAATTAAAACTTCATCAATTTCAACTGTGTACACGAAAAAAGAGATAAACAAGAATGCGTCACTTCCTTTATTTGTACACGTCGTCGTAATTATTTTTGAAAACACAATTCTGTATACGCAAATTAGACTATACGTCAATTAAAACTGCATCAACTTCAACTATGCATACGAAGAATAAGATAAACACGAATGCGTTACTTCCTTTATGTGTACACATCGTCGTAATTATATTTTTAAAAACACAATTCTGTATATGCAAATTAGTCTATACGTCACACAAAACTTCATCAATTTCAACTGCATATACGAAAAATGAGATAAACTAGAGTGCGTTACTTCCTTTATGTGTACACATCGTCGTAATTATTTTTAAAAACAAAATTCTGTATACGTATATTAGTCTATACGTCATGCAGAACTTCATTAGTTTTAATAGTATATACAAATGATGAGATAAAAGTGCATGATAATTACAGAGAACGGAAGTGAGAACGTAAATATATTCAAGGTAAGTTGTCGTCGTCAGTATAATAGTGATCGGTTTAAGGATAACTTTGCATGTTCACAAATACGCATGTGATATTTTTCAAAACAAAATTGTACATACATGTCCGTATTTATCAGTTAATCTTTTTTCTTGTCAGTTCACTGAAACACTACTGAGATATTTCGCTGTCTACTTGTTTATACACATTTCATAAATCTAATCAGCCAAATGAATTGTATTCAACTGTTCAAATCGTCGAGAATACTTTAATTTTTTTATTACATATAAGTTTTCGATGATTATTAGTGTCATTTTCCGTGATATAGAATTGTTATATACATTTTTCTTTGACAACTTCAATGATTTTAAAAAAGTAATTTTGATGTAATTGGTATTTCTCTTTGTATAAAGTTAATAATTGAATCTTTCTATTATAATCATTGTTTACGCAAATTAAAGTGTTGTTTTATAACAACTTTAAAAACTTACTATATTAAGAATATGTATTTTTTTTCTTGTATAAAGAGAATATTCTTGAGGATGTAGATTTAGGTGCTAAGTGAATACAGTATTTACACTCACCCTCACATTCACGCCACATAATGTAACGATTTTTTTATGGTAAAATAATATATACTGTCTACAGTAATTCAGAGTACTATTGCTGAAATCGCGAATAACCGCTGATATTTTTGCACATCACGATTTATCACTAAAAGTGCGGTGATTTTGACTACATGGATATATTCAGAAAAATACGCATTGTTTATTGTAATTTGTTTTATCATTAGATCCGTATAAGCTTTTGTACATTATTCTTTTTCATTTTGCATGAATATGTATAAAATTTCTCTTTATTGCTGATAAGTCATGAACAGAGTTATATTGCAAAGACTTCGTTGATCAATAGTTTCTAATTTATTTATATTTGTCATTCTATTACAAAAGAAGTGATGCATGCATACATTTGTATTCAGATTAGGAATTATCATAAATACTCTGATTCATCCTTATTTGAAACTTATAAGCAATGTAAAATTATGCATAATTTAGTGTTTTTTGTCGTTTGTTGATGATAAATGCACTTTTTTTACAAGTTTATCTCAGTTATCTACATAATGGCCATATATAGACTTTCAGCTAATATGAACGCTTCTTTTCACTTGCGTTTCTCAAATAACAAACATGACTCAAAACGTTTTTTCTACATCAAAACAGATAAAGCACTTCCGTTTTGCAAGCTAATTCAATGGTTAATCAATCGTAACAATATTCCATTAGTTTGTTTTTGCGTTCTTCACTTGTTGTTTTCATAACAACATCAAAAATAGTTAAAGCAAAAATATTTTTAAAGGAAGTAGACATCTATAAAACAAACTATTTTTGATCATTACTTCACTAATAGATTTTACATAACAACTTAAATCAAAAGCATTCACACAGTCAGCAATGAACAACCAAACATCAACAATAACTAACGGATGTGATGGCGCAATAAATACATTTCCATTTCGAGAAGATGCAAAAGGTCGTCGATTTATCAATATTCAATGTATGCAAAATGTTCTTCTTATCTGGTTAGACAGTAACATTAACGATACAAATGATGATTGCCAAAATACAATCAAACAACTGCAACGGGTTGTCAACGACATCAATACATTTACAGATGGTGATCAATGTCTTGATTTCATTCGAGAAATCAGTGACAAAAAGATATGTATGATCATATCTGGATTACTTGGACAAAATATTGTGCCTCGTGTGCACAGTATGTCCCAGATTGATTCAATATTTATTTTTCGTGATACTGAAAAACATCATGAACAATGGACCAAAGAATGGCCTAAAATAAAGGGTATCTACACAGGTATTACACATATCTGTGAAGCTCTTAAATCGGCAGCTCATCAATGTGAGCAAAACGCCATTCCGATGACTTTTGTGGGATTAAATAAAAAAGTGGATCAGTTAGATTCTTCTTTTATGTATACTTATCTCATTAAAGAAATATTATTGAGCATAAAATTCGAGCAAAAACATATTCAAGCTATACGGATTATTGTCGCGATGTTTTTGTTGATAATGAAGAAGAAATGGTTAATATTAAACGGTTTGAACGTGAATATCATGACAAAACACCAATTTATTGGTACACCTGCCATATGTTTCTATATCCCATGCTCAATCATGCATTACGAATGATGGATGGTGATATCATTAAACGAATGGGCTTCTTCATTAGTGATTTGCATAGACATATTGAGCAACTACACCGGAAACAATATCGTAGTAAAACGGCTGCTAACACCTTGACACTCTATCGTGGACAAGGTTTGTCTAAAGAGGATTTTGAGAAAATGATGAAAACTAAAGGTGGTCTGGTTTCGTTTAATAACTTCTTATCTGCCAGTGAAAACAGCAAAATTTCAATACGTTTTGCTCAAGATGCTACAATAAATCCAGATCAAGTGGGAGTTCTTTTTATCATTCACATTAATCCTACTCAATCAACAATACCCTTTGCTTCTATTACTGGTATAAGCGCTACTAAAACAGAAAAGGAAGTCATATTTTCAATGCATAGCATATTTAATATCCGCGATATTAAACAAATGTATGGAAATAATCGTTTGTATGAAGTCAACTTAACACTTACTGATGACAATGATCCACAAATAAATAGACTTACTGATAACATTCGAGAAGAAAACTTTCCGCAAAATCAGGGATGGTATCGATTAAGTTTGGTACTACATAAAATGGGTCAATTTGATAAAGCTGAACACATTTGTCAAGTTTTACTAGCACAAACAAAAGACTACGAACAAAAAGCACCTATTTATCATCAAATTGGGTCGATCAAAGATAGTCAAGGACAATACGATAAAGCGCTCACGTTCTATGAACAATCCATTGCTATCTATAAAAAAACTCTTCGTCCAAATCATCCCAAGTTAGCTCACTCTTACAATGACATTGGCGATGTGCACTGCAACATGGGCAACTATCCGCAAGCACTTTCATATTATAAGAAATGCCTTGAGATCTGTAAACAATCACTTCCTTCCAATCATCTTGATTTGGCTAAATCTTACAACAACATTGGTAATGTTCATTACAGCATGGCTGATTATCCGAAAGCACTTTCTTATTATGAGAAAGATCTCAAAATTCGACAACAATCACTACCTCCCAATCATCTTGATTTAGCGACGACCTATATTTGCTTTTGTGCGGCGCATTATCGAATGAGTAATTATTCGAAAGCACTTTCATATCAAGAAAAAGCTCTTGAAATTCAACAACAATCACTTCCTATCAATCACCCTGATTTGGCTGATTCCCACAACAACATTGGTGAAATGCATAGAAACATGGGTAATTATCCAAAAGCACTTTCATCTCATGAAAAGGCTCTTGAAATTAGACAACAATCACTACCTTCCAATCACACAGATTTGGCACATTCTTACAACAACATTGGTAATGTGCATTACAACATGGGTAATTATCCGAAAGCACTTTCGTCTCATAAAAAAGCCCTTGAAATTAGACAACATTCACTTCCTCCCAATCATCTGGATTTGGCTGGTTCTTACTACAACCTAGCTGTAGTCTATAAACACATGGGTAATTATCCAAAAGCACTTTCATTTCATGAAAAAGCCATTAAAATCAAACAACAGTCACTTCCTGCCAATCATCCTGATTCAGCTTCTTCTTACGCTAATATTGGTGATGTGCATTACAATATGGATGATTATCCCAAAGCACTTTCATCTTATGAGAAAGCTCTGGAAATCAGACAACAGTCACTTCCTCCGAACCATCCTGATTTGGCTAAATCCTACAATAACATTGGTAATGTACATTACAATATGGGTAGTTATCCGAAAGCACTGTCATCAAATGAAAAAGGTCTTGAAGTTCTACAGCAAACGCTTCCTCGCAATCATCCAGATTTAGCTCATTCCTATGCGAACATTGGTGTAGTGCACGATAGCATGGGAAATTATATCAAAGCACTTTCATTCCACGAAAAAGCCCTTGAAATTCGACAAAAACTAATTCCGCCCAATCATCGTGATTTAGCTGATTCCTACAGCAATATTGGTGAAACGCATAAAAACATGGGTAATTATTCGAAAGCAATTTCAGCTCATGAAAAAGCTCTTGAAATTCGAAAACAATCACTTCCTCTCAATCCTCGTGATTTGGCTGATTCCTACAACAGCATTGGTGAAATCCACAGCAACCTGGGTAATTATTCGAAAGCACTTTCATTTCATGAAAAAGCGCTTGAAATTAGACAGCAATCAGTTTCTCCCAATCGTCGAGATTTGGCTACTTCATACTATAATATTGGTGTAGCGTATAAAAACATGGGTAATTATTCGGAAGCACTTTCATCTCATGAAAAAGCCATTGAAATTCAACAACAGGTACTTCCTCCGAATCATCCTGATTTAGCTGTCTCCTACGCTAATATTGGTAATGTGCATTACGACATGAATGATTATACCCAAGCGCTTTCATCCTATGAAAAAGCTCTTCAAATCAGACAACAATCACTTCCCCCAGCTCATCATGATTTAGCTATGTCCTACAATAACATTGCTGATGTGCATTATAGCATGGGTAATTATTCGAAAGCA
Source organism: Adineta steineri (assembly GCA_905250115.1). Taxonomy (NCBI): domain Eukaryota; kingdom Metazoa; phylum Rotifera; class Eurotatoria; order Adinetida; family Adinetidae; genus Adineta; species Adineta steineri. Next base: position 2,633 of record CAJNOI010001964.1, on the reverse strand, counting down.
CTTTCATCTAACGAAAAAGCTCTTCAAATTCAACAACAGTCGCTACCTTCCAATCATTTGGATTTGGCTCATTCCTACACAACCATTGGTGTACTGCATGACAGCCTTGGTAATTATCTCGAAGCACTTTCATTTTATGAGAAAGCTCTTAAAATTCGGCAACAATCACTTGCTTCGAATCATCCAGATCTAGCTGAATCCTATAATAGCATTGGTGAAGTGCATAAAAACATGGGTGATTATCCAAACGCACTTTCATCTCATAAAAAAGCCATTGAGATTCTGCAACAATCGCTTCCGCCCAACGATCGAGATTTAGCTCAATCCTATGGGAAAATTAGTGTAGTGTATAAAAACATGGGTAATTATCGAAAAGCACTTTCATCTTATAGAAAAGCCCTTGAAAACCAACAACAAGCACTTCCTCCCAATCATCTGGATTTGGCACATTCCTACGACGACATTGGTGCAGTGCATTATAGCATGGGTGATTATTCAGAGGCACTCTCATTTCACGAAAAAGCCCTGGAAATTAGACAACTATCACTTCCTACCAATCATCGAGACTTAGCTGATTCTCACAGTAAAATTGGTGAGATGCATAAAAATTTGGGTAATCATTCGAATGCACTTTCATCTCATGAAAAAGCTCTTGAAATAAGACAACAATCACTTCCTTCCATTCATCCAGATTTGGCTGCTTCATACTACACCATTGGTGTACTACATAAAAACATGGGTAATTATTCGGAAGCACTTTCAGCCCATGAAAAAGCGCTTGAAATTAAACAACAATTACTTCCTCCCGATCATCCTGATTTGGCTTCTTCCTATGGAAATATTGGTAATGTGTATTACAACATGGATGATTATTCTAAAGCGCTTTCAGCTTATGAAAAAGCTCTTGAAATCAGACAACTGTCACTTCCACCCGATCATCCTAATTTTGCTATGTCCTATAGCAATATTGGTAATGTACATTACAATATGGGTAATTATCAAGAAGCACTGTCATCTAATGAAAAAGCTCTTGAAATAAGACTACAATCACTTCCTCCCGATCATCCGGATTTAGTAGGATCTTATTACAACATCGGTGTAGTCCATGATAGCATGGGTAATTATCCTGAAGCACTTTTATTTCAAGAAAAAGCCCTTGAGATTCGTCAACAATCACTTCCATCAGATCATCCAGAATTGGCTGATTCCTACAACATCATTGCTGAAGTGCATAACAGCATGGGTCATTATGCTGAAGCACTTTTATTTCACGAAAAAGCTTTGAAAGTTCGGCAACAATCACTGGCTAACAATGATCCTGACTTGGCTACCACTTACTACAACATTGCGGTAGTGTATAAAAATATGGATAACTATCCGGAAGCACTTTCATTTGATGAAAAAGCCCTCGAAATTCGGCAACAATCACTTCCTGCCAATCATCCGGATTTGGCTAACTCTTACTACAACATCGGTGTAGCCTATAAACACATGGGTAATTATCCAAAAGCACTGTCATCTCATGAAAAGGCCCTTGAAATTCGACAACAATCGCTTCCACCCAGTCATCCGGATTTGGCTTCCTCCTATGTAAATATTGGGAATATAAACTACAACATGGACGATTATCCTAAAGCACTTTCATCGTATCAAAAAGCTCTTGAAATTAAACAGCAGTCACTTCCTCCGAATCATCCTAGTTTGGCTAATTCTTACATCTGCATTGGTTTAGTTCATTACAATCCGGGTAATTACTCGAAAGCACTGTCTTATTATGAAAATGCACTTGAAATTCAAGAACAATCGCTTCCTGCCAATGATCCTGATTTAGGTTATTCCTACAGCAACATTGGTAATGTGTATAACACGATGGGTAATTATCCCGAAACACGTTTTTATTGTGAAAAAGCTCTGGCAATTCGACAACAGTCACTTTCTCCGAATCATCCGGATTTGGCTGATTCCTATAACAATATAGGTGTAGTGCATTACAATATGGGGAATTATTCCGAAGCACTTGCATCTCATGAAAAAGCTTTTGAAATTAGACAACATTCCCTTCCTCCCAATCATCCTGATTTAGGTATATCGTATAACAACATTGGTAATGTACATTACAAGATGCGTAATTATCCGAAAGCACTTTTATTTCATGAAAAAGCACTTGACATTCAACAACAATCGCTTCCTCACAATCATCCTGATTTGGCTGGTTCTTACTGCAACCTTGCTGTTGTGTATAAACACATGGGTAATTATCCGGAAGCACTTTCATCACATGAAAAAGTCCTTGAAATCAAACAACAATCACTTCCTCCCAATCACCCTGATTTGGCTACTTCCTACGGTAATATTGGTAATCTGCATTATAACATGGAAGAGTATCCCAAAGCACTTTCATCTTATGAGAAAGCCCTTCAAATTAGACAGCAATCGCTTCCACCCGATAATCCTGATTTGGCTATGTCCTACAACAACGTTGGTAATGTGCATTACAACATGGGTAATTATCCCGAAGCACTTTCATCAAATGAAAAAGCTCTTGAAATTCGACTACAATCACTTTGGCCCAGTCATCCGGATTTGGCTCATTCCTACGCGAACATTGGTGTAGTGCATGACAGTATGGGTAA
>CAJNOI010001963.1:0-11483 GCA_905250115.1 Adineta steineri | reverse complement strand
GCAAATGCAATTGTAGTGGTAATTAATGTTACAACTCGCCATCGTGGTAGAGTTTTTTCAGTCATTGAATGAAATATAAGAAATGAATTATGTTGACACATAAAAGCAAATCTATATATATATATATATTCAAAAAACAACAAGATGATTAAATTTTATTTTCTTCTTACGCCATAACACCAATACTTTCAGCAATATTTGTATTTATCATACGAAGATTACGAGTTTCTTGTGATCTAAATATTTTATTAATAAGAAATATTTTTAAACTAATCAACTTACATATATGGTATCGTATCAGAACCACGTTTTATCAATATTAATACTGTTGTTACAACAAGAATAAGACCAGCAAGTGATATCTGAGATAATTTAGCAATATTTCGATAAAGTGATAATGGTAAAGTAACAAAAAGAGAACAAAGAAAAATAATTGTATAACGATCTTGAAATATATAAGGTATTGTTGGCCATAAACGATGAAGAACTTTAGTTACTGTATCACCTTAAATAAATTTAAATTTTTAAAATAATAATAATAAGATTTAGTTTGTTAGTTATTTTTTCTATACCGATGATAATATTATATGAAATAAGACAGATAAATGGATAAAGAAATTGAACTAATGAAAGCCATATAAAACCGAATTTACCAAGAACATTATAAACAAGTTCTTGATATGTTGTTACTTTTGCTAACTGACCTGAACGAAGTAAAATTGTAGTTGAATAATCTAAATAATAAAAAATAATAATTTCAATTTTATACACTCCAGTTTTCCTTACCAGTTAAAATCGCGACTATACCAAGTAATACAAGTCCAGCTAAATAACCTGACTGTCGGAATGCATAGCTCATACCTATGTGAAAGATATTTTTTGCATATCGAAATATTATGAAAGAATATTAAATTTACCAATAACACCTGATCCAACAATTGAATTTATTAAATTATAAGAAGCTCCAGCAATACTACTTCGACGGTTAATTTCTTGTTCATCCTAATTTATCCATAAATAAAAATAATTTTTTAATATTGATAATTTCAATAGATCAGTATAGATAACTTTCTACACCACTCGAATGAGAAAATCTTCAGTCGATTCTCAAACACCGTATCAAGAAGCGGAAAGCACGACGTGAGAGTGAATTAATTACTATTCGATTTTTATTTAAGCTCTTACTTACTGTAAAAAAAAAATGTTGATCTATGATGAAATAAATAAATAAATTCGAACAATAAATGATTATTTTGTTAAATTTTACCCCATGATAGCTCGTTTAAGATAGCGTGTAACTCGTCGATTTAATTTCAACAAGATATCCATAATAAAATAATGTAACGTCTCATCACAACTTCTACTTATCTAAAATAAAAATATTTTATTCATTCTTCTATTTTTGTTTTTTTTCAAAAAAAATCTAAATTTCCTAATTCAAGATTTTTTCCATCATAAATTTCTTCTTAATTCATTTTTAGATGTAATATAAACTAGCAACAATAAAATAACATAAAATCAAACAAAAACAAAAAATAATCGATGGAGTAAATAAACAACATATTGTAAGTTTTTTGAATAGAGTCACAAAATAAATACATCACATAAATATAAATCGGTGGAATAGAAAGAAAGACAAAATATAAATAAAAACTATATATTACGTTACAATAAGCAATTTTAAAAATAATGTTGCTATTATTTTTTTTCTAAATAACAAAAACAAAAACGAAAGTACATTATTTCCAGATGTTATATTTTGATATATGTGGAATGAAACAAAATAAATCTTTCAAAAAGACTACGCCTAAAATAAATATTTTTTCTATAGTGTATATCGTTTTCTTTTTCCCTTACAATATCGTTTACGAATAATAATAATAATAATCACTGAAAATATTAGAAAATAGAATGGAAAACGTTGAATAATTGATATGATATATCGAATATTTCGAAATTTTTTGGTTGAATCATTATTAATTTCAATCATTTCATATTGATCAATAGAAGGTTTACGTGTTAATTCATCTTGTGTATTACCAGATGGCGTAAAATCCTCTACTGATGTCAGGTCAATATTATTTTTTGAGTAAAATTTTAAAAGAAAATTGAGTGTTGTTGTCATATCAAAATTATTATTATCTGATTGACATTTTGAGCAAAGATTTTCTGATGGAAATTGAACTTTGGGATGTTTTGGATCTTCAGTTTCATCACTATGTAAACGTTTATTAACATGATTATGAACTACAAAAACAAAATATTGATAAGGAAAGAAATGCGAGACCAAGATTTTACTTTTCCAAAGATAAATTATTGCTGAATTTTTATCACCAGAATCAAGTTGATGAAAATCACTTGTTTCTTTCATAAAATTATCACTACAATGCCGACAACCAAAAAAGTGTTTGATAAAACTTTTTACAGCTGATGGAATTTCAATAATACGCATTCGTTTAGGTTCTAAATATAAATAATGAATATAAATGAAGAGAATTGACAAAGGAAAAAAAACCTGATTGAACTTGTGACACAGTTAATGTATGAAAAAGAAGCCAAAGTCCACATGGATAACCACGATATCGTGGTAAAGAACCTGTACAATATTGATAACGAACTTGATTATTTGGTAAATAACTTTCTGGTGTATTTATATCAGCAAATTCTCGAAACTTTTTTCCAGTGATACCATTTGGTTGATTGTCCACTTTTGATAATAAGTTTTTAAGATAAGTCATAACTGGTTCACGACCAGGAAAATACTATAAAAAAATAATGAATAATATGTATTTATATGCTATGTCGATATTTCTCTTATAAGAGATGGCATATGGAAAGTAATTTTATCTCAACTTGAGGGTGGGTGTCCTTTCTTCATCTTACACACACCTTAATTGAATCATATTAACTAATATAGAGTAGTAAAGTTCAAAATATCCCTATTGGATTGAATCCGACTGTATTACATAACGAACGATTTTTAGTAAGAAGGAATATAAATAACAATATACCTTTATAAGTACAGTCAACCAATGTAGTAATGCATCATAAGCTTCACCTTGAATTTCTTTAATTCGAGGTATTTCTCGTCGTAACATATATGATAAAGCTGTTTCAAGATCGACCATAGATAGTTTTTCAGAAATAGTATTTGTCTCTACTACATCATCTGTTTTTTTCTCGTCAGTATCTGATATTTTCAATTTGTCTGCATTTTTAAGTGCATTTTTACTATGAATTATTTCTTCTAGATCACGATCATTAAAATCATCAATACATTTTTTTTCATGAATATATGATCGGATTGCATAATTAAATAAATTTCGACTACCCATATTTTCACTAAAATAATAACAAACAAAATTTGATTATTTTGTTGTTTGAATATGCAATTGAATTACTTGTTATTTTGCTTCGTATTAATTCGTTCTGTAGTTCGATTTGGATGAATAATTAATAGAGCAGGTAATTCTGTAGTATTTAATTGAAAACGATGCCATAATTTACCATCTATTGTTGTACGAAAAATTGTCAATTGTTCATGATATTTTGAAAAATCAAGCATAATCTATAAATTTTAATGAAATCTATTGATACAAAAAAGAAGAAAACTACTTGTCGACCAGTATAATCATCTTGTTTTTCTACTATAAGTAACATAAGTTTTACAGATGTCGGTGCATGTGAATAAATATCGCTGAATGCAATTTGACTAAAAATAATAGAAATTTAATAGTAATATGAAATATAATAGTAAAAAATTTACTTGAGAGGTCTAAAACGAGGCCAAGTTTTATCTGCTATTTGTAATGCATCAAGTTCTTTGATTAATTCTCTTTCTACATCTTTTGCATCATTTGCTGTTAGACTTATAGCTTTTGATGTATTGAAAGTTGTTTCAGGTGCTATTAACTATATATAAACGAAATAAAAAACAAAATTATATTTTTTATATTTAATTTACTCGAAGTGTTGGAAATGCCGTAATCGAATGTTGGTCACATATAGCACTATTTTCTTCCGCGTAGCAATTTATTGCTCCAATTCGAACAATTCTTTTCCATCCTTATCAAACAAAAACAAGAAAAGCTGATTAATTTGAGAAAAAAATAATTGTTTATAATTTTTACCCCATGTATCAATAGCAACTTCACGATACGTCTAATGAAAATGAAAAATATATATATTATTTTTATTAAATATAAGAAATAAAGATAAAACTAATAGTACATTCGCATAAGATTGACAATGACCACACCAACTTGCATAAAATTCAATAAGCCACGCTGTTTTCGATTGATAAACAGTTGATGAAAAATTTTGATTTGTTAAAATAACAACTTTATCATTTGCTGTATATAATGAAACAGAATCTTGTGATGGTAATACACCTGCTATAGTTTGTCGAATAAAAACAATGATAATAAGTAAACTTATATACCGATGAAAATCGACGTTAAATACGTTAATAAATATAGATTTCATCGATGAATAAAATATAATCACATTTAACTGTAATCTAAAATGTTAAACAAATCTAACGATTTAAAATGATCAATATAAGTATGTTAAAGTATTATTTAACTAACACATACATTCTATTTGCATTCGCGTCCCTCTCTATTCTATTCGAATGATAAAGAAAGAAAATTTTTACGTAGAAGAATGATTGCAGTATTCGACGAGAGACTTAACATTAATATAAAATGATGATAGAGCGGAAGAAAAAAAAAGTAGACAAAGCAACAGTCTTTATAATCCTTTGAACAAAGTTTGTATCGTTCTTCCTTTCGTTACATATGTACCGCCAGTTGATGACAGACAAACGAACACAAGAGATTGACCGCAAAGTTGCGTATTTAGATACTGTTGACACAAAAATAGATGTATGTCCTATTTAAGTTATTAAAATTTTACCTAAACTATTTAGAATAAAATTATTCGGTTCAGAAAAAGAGATCTTATATATCTAGTTTTTCTTACTGTGGGCGTATTTTTTTTCTTCTATTGTTTAGTTCGAAAGATATTCTCTTGAGGACATCAAGTAGGCTTTATAAATATTTCTTTTGAATGACACTCGAAAGCCAACGTTTCTGATTAATTGAACGCTCAAATATTCGAAGGGATTGAATCACTTTATGTCTAAAAACAAATAGGAAATTAATTAATCTATCAATAAATGAATTCTACTACTAGAGAATCTGATTATAAGCATGTGTCACTCATTAATACTTTCTGTTAATAAAAGATGTAACGAAAAAAATAAAACTAGACAGAATTTAATAGATTGTAAAAAGTATATATGTAAAAAAAAGATGTTATTGCAAGGTACAAATCATTGAGAAGAGCATAACAATATTACTATTATTGATCAATAAATTGTGGTTTACGTTTTTCTAAAAATGCAGTCATGCCTTCTTTTCGATCAGCCTAAATAGATTCGAAAAAAAAAAACGCTTCCATTTACATCTTGTTTTTAATCTAATATTTACATACTAAACCAAATGTTGTACAAGACAGTCGTTTTTCTAATAGATTACCTTGCGCCAATGATGTTTCAAAGGCTATTAAATAAAAGATAGAGATTATTTTTTGTTTAAGAATAAAATAGAGTATATCACCAGCATTTACTGCTTCTTTTGCTAATTGTACAACAATTTTTGAATGATTAGCAATCTTTTCAGCTGTTTTTAAAGATTCTTCTATGAGTTTATCAGCTGGAAAAACAGCACTAATTAAACCTAATTTTTCAGCTTCTTGTGCACTAATTCGATCGCCTGTTAATACCATTTCCATAGCTTTTGATTTACCAATATAACGAGGTAAACGTTGAGTACCACCAGCACCTTTTTAAAATAGATGCACAATAAAAAAAATATTTTTTTTGAAGGATTAAATCGATTTTTCTATATACCAGGAATAGTACCAATTCTAATTTCCGGTTGACTAAATTCAGCTTTATCACCAGCATAAATAATATCACACATCATTGATAATTCACAACCACCACCTAACTAATAAATATAAATAGAAAACAAAAATAGATCAGAAAAGAAAAAGAATAACATACAGCAAAACCATTAACAGCAGCAATAATCGGTTTTTTAACTTTTGATACTACTGATAATTGATCAGGAAAATCTATTTTAATAACATCTGACATTGTAGTATTTTGCATTTCTTTGATATCAGCGCCAACTAAATAACATATCATCATAATATTTATATACAAAATGTTGATAAAATTTACTAGAAAATGCTCGTGTTATACCAGTTAGTACAATACAACCAATTTGATCATTTTTATCAAGTGAATCCAATACTATAGCTAACTAGAATACAAATACAATTATCTTTTAGAAAATATCTAATAGTAAATCTATATCTATACTTCTTTTATCAAATTATTACATAAAGAGTTGAATGCTTTCGGTCGATTAAGTTGTACAAGTGCTACATTTGAATTTTGTCCTGTAATATTGACTAATAAATATTCATATTTCTTCTGTTGTTGTTGTTGTTGTTTATCACCTTTGTATACAGAAAATAAACATTAATGAATGTATTTTTACAATACTTTGTTGAATTGATTCGTTTGGAGTTGAACGACAGATGACTGATGTACTATAAGATGTTTTTAAAAAAGATCTAGTCGTTATTAATGAACGAACAAGAATTTGTGTGAATGATTTTGAAAATAAATTCATCTATAATTTACAGTTCAGATGTTATCAAAATAGAAATATTGACAGAAATATAATATTGCCATATGTTCTAATTGTATTGATATAAAAAACACAGGTCTCTCTTCATTCTTTGCAAGAGAAAAAATCATCAAGTAAAGTACAACATTATTGGATGACACGTTTACCAATGAATATTTCAGTATGTTTGCAAGCAATAACTATACTTTCTTACGGATGGCCTCTATATCTTTTATAACTATTTAATAAGTTTGAGCGCAATTCTTCTTAATTTTGTATAATTATCAATAAAGAAATAAAACAATAAGTATTTTAAGAACAACTCTAGTTGTACAAGAAATACTATTAATTAATTTAATGTCTTATTACGTCATGTTTTTACAGAAGTGCAGAATCTGCCGCTAAAATAAAAAAATTCCCTTGACTGAGAGAAATATTTCCCTCATTAATAGTGGGAAAATATGTGTCGTAAGTATAGAATATTTTAAAAATCGAATCGAAAAAGAAACATAGATAATACATTCATAATTTAAACGGTTTACAGGAGCTTTATATCACATTATAGAACATTCTGCAGTATTTTTATACAGCCTGTGAAACAAACCTTCAAAGCATATAGACTGAAATTATTTGAAAAAATATTCTTGCTAAATCTTAGTAAACTACAATGAAACAAAAAGATTATACATTTTAAAGACTGAATATCTCATCCATATATATATACTTCTATATGGAATGAGTCTACTGCTTGTAGTTCACATGGTTCGCTCACATTTTGTCAGCCCGTTCAAATATAATTTAGTTCAATACAGATGATATTAGTAATCAAACGATAAAAATCCTTCACTTCCAACAATCATTTCAAAGTATTTCTATCGATTATAGTTTTAAGAAATGTATAATGAACGGTTCATATTCAAATCTTTGCCTGTATTTATTTTCAGAATTAACTTCGGTTGGTCACAAATGAACATCCAATACGCTTGTATACAGAAAAATAGTTCGATTTCTTCTTTTTTTCTAATAATTATATTTAATAGAAATAACTCATAAAACAAATAATCTCATGTTAACCAAAATATTAAAATATTATTCGTCATCTCTAGTAGTTTCTGTAAAACGTTCAGTAACTATTCAATCTAATTTTCATTTGAGTACTCAAATGAAACTATTGAATGATAATAAACAATTTAAAAAGGCACTTGCATTATTTGATAAACATACAAAAAATAATGCCGGAATATTTTCAAGTTCCATTATTACACAAGCTTTAAAAGCATGTACACATCTACGAGATCTTGAACGTGGAAAAACTATTCATCGTCATCTTATTTCGTCACGTACAAAAAATGATTTATATACAACAACATCATTAATCCATCTCTATAGTAAATTTTGATGATAAATTTATTTTTTAATTGCTTCTCTCTTATAGTGCAGTGCAATGATATACAATCCGCTGAATTACTATTTAATACAACAACAACAAAAAATGTAACAATATATGGAGCGATGATGAAAGGTGAATACTATCAAATTTTGAATTACATTTTATTATATCTCTATCTTCAGGTTATATAAAAAATAAACAAGCAAAGAAAGCAGTTGATCTTTTTAATCAAATTGAAACTCCTAATGAAATTATTATAAATCTACTTTTTAATGCTTGTGCGCAATTAGGAACTTTAGAAGCATTAAATTTAGTAAAAAAAGTTTCAAACGCAATTCCAAAATCATTTCATTCAAATTCGATTCTTATGGCGTCTCTCTTAGATGCATTAATGAAATGTGGTGATATTGAACATGCAGAATCATTATTCGATAAATCAAAAAATAAAGTATTAACAATGTATGGAGCAATGATGAAAGGTTACGTTCAAAATGATCAAGCAAAGAAAGCAATTGATCTTTTCAATCAAATTGTTAAACCCGATGAAATTATTATAAATCTATTTTTTAATGCTTGTGCTCAATTAAGAACTTTAGAAGCATTAAATTTAGTAAACAAAATTTCAAATGAAATTCCAAAATCATTTCGTTCAAATCCTCTTCTTATTGCTTCTCTATTAGATGCATTAATGAAATGTGGTGATATACAACAAGCAGAATCGTTGTTTGATAAAACAACAAATAAAACAATAGAAATGTATGGAGCAATGATGAATGGATTTAATCTGAAAAATAACCTATTTAAAACATTGAATTTATTTAATAAAATGAAAGTTGATAATATTAAAGGAAACATAATTATTTTCCATTGTGTTATAAGAGCTTTATCACAAATCGCTGATTATAAATTATCTCAATCGATTATTAAACAAATTCCCAATTATTTCTTTGTTAATAATCATATTCAGTATGCATTAATTGATATGTGGGTAATGTTCAAATAAGATTTTCTTCAACATTTTCCTATTAAAATACAACTGAATTTAGGGGAAATCTGGTCATATGAATCTTGCAAAAGAAGTTTTTGAAAAACTTCCACAGCCAAACCAATCTGAATACACAACCATAAGTTTGTTTAATTTATTTTTATCTTTGAAAAAAAAACTTTTAATTATTTATTAATAATTAGTTCATTGTTATTCTCTTTCTCGTAGAGAAGAGTCCAGTAAACATAAATTGTTTGTTTGCTTGCTTGCTTGCTTGTGTGTCCGCAGGGTCAAAAAAACATTCAAATTTTATTTTTCAGATACTTCCGGAAAACTTTGACTGAGGGCTAATCGGGGGCGGGGAACTTGAATCTGAGGTTAGTTTATTAAAATTAACTAGTTAATAATTAGTTAATAATCAGTTAATAATTAGTATTATTATATGTTCGAGTAAAGTTTCACCGAAGGGTAATCGAGTGTGGAGAATCCGAATCTGAGGTTATTTTTAGTTAATAATCAGTTAATGATTAGTTAATAATTAATATTATTAATTTTTGAAATATTTTCGGAAAAGTTGTACCAAATGGGTAATCGAGTATGGAGAACTCGAATCTGAGATTGATTTATTAAAATTAATTAGTTAATAATCAGTTAATAATTAATATTATTAATTTTTGAAAAAGTTTGACCGAAGGGTAATCGAGTGCCAAGAATTCGAATGTGAGGTTAGTTTTAGTTAAAAAGCAATTAATAATTAATTAATATTATTAATCTTAAAGATAGTCCCAAGAAGGTTTGACCAGAGGGTAATTCGAGAATCGATTTTTTAGAAAAGACATTTTTGGGGCATTTCGATGCGGAGACTTCGAATCTGATGTTAGTTTTATAAAATAATTTTATGGATCACTTTTTTAGGGAGAGAACCAATTTTTATAAAAAAATTTTTTTCATAAGGGGTAACTGAAGGGTAAGTGGGGTGGAAGAACACAAATCTGGTGTTAATTTTTCCAAACTGTATAAGCAAAAAGTTTAGTATTGTAGAATACGATTTCTACGAGAAAGAGCTGAGCGAGCCGCAGACGAGCGTTACTTGTGGTTTAAATGGAATGGGAACTCAAGCAATTGAACTTTATTATAAAATGCCAAAAGAATTTCGGGATGAAGGGATATATATTTCTGTTTTAAATGCATGTTCACATTCAGGACTTGTTCAAGAAGCTCGTTCAATCTTCCAAAGTATTGAAACGAAAACTGAGAAAATCTATAGCACTATGGTATAGAGAAAAACATTTTCTATTAATTTTACTCATTTTTTATTAATTTAGATTGATTGTCTAAGTCGTGCGTCGCTATTTGAAGAAGCACAAAAATTAATTGATGAATACGATCATGATCATTCACCATCAATAGTCATGTATAGTTCGTATCATTTAATAAATTTAGTTTATACTGCAACTAAAAATAAAGGAATTTCTATATATTTTACATTAAAAAGAGTAGTTTTTTTGGTAGAAGATGACTTCATTTTATCTTATTTCATCTTTGCATTATCTAATATCTGTTATACAAATAATATGATTATTTTTATTTTAGCGGCATTATTATCAGGAGCAAGAAACTTTAAGAATACTGACTTATCACAAAAACTATATGATCGTATGGAAAAATTCTTCCCTCAAATGGCAAGTTCATTAACATCAGCAGCAGTTCTTCTTGCTAATACTTATGCATCATCTGGTGATACTGACAAAGCATCAAATATTAGAAATAAACTACACAAATTAGGGCAAAAGAAACAAATGGGTATCACATCGACTGTAGTCAATGGAATATCCTACGTAAGTCTACAATTATAATGAACTTATACACAAATAATACACTTTATACTTTTTTAGGAATTTCGAGCTTATGATCGCAGCCATCCTCGATCTAAAGAAATCTATGCTGAATGTGAAAAACTATCTGCAGAACTTCTTCAACATGGCCATCAATATGATTCAAGTTGGATTACACGACCTTTAAATGACGGTGAAACTATCGAATCGGTTCTTTCTACACATAGTGAAAAACTTGCAATTGCTTGGAATTTCATTGCAAATCCTAGTACATCACGAATTCAGCTGACAAAAAATCTTCGTATTTGTCAAGATTGTCGTATGTAACCATTTTTAATCGTTTTTCTTAATTTCTTAATTTTTTTTCCAAAGATCGAGCAACAAAATTAATTGCTACAATTCGTAAATGTGAAATAATTGCTCGTGATGCAAATCGGATCCATCATTTCACCACAGATGGAAAATGCTCCTGCAATGATTATTTCTAAAAGATAAAGTCAAGCTCTATTTTTTTTTTGTATGAAATCTGTCGTTTTCTTCAAATAAAAATAAAGAAAAACAATAGTTTT
>CAJNOI010001962.1:0-11485 GCA_905250115.1 Adineta steineri | reverse complement strand
TTAGCAGAAATGAATAAATTATAAGACGAAATGGTTCATCCATATCTGCACTCATAAGGAGAAATGGAAGAACGAAAGTGAGATATGGATGATTTTATTTTTCATTGCAAGAAGATATTAGTGTTATCTTAACTTGTATTAGAATATGATAGTTTTCGTAGCGGAATAATAATTTTTTTTGTATCAGTATAAAATGCCAATATTCAATGAACAGGGAATGGTTATTTTAATTTTTCCCATTGCTTGCAATAGAACATATTCTGTGTATGTTACTTAAGTGTGGTTTAATTCATCACTTGAAAATAGCACATGTCAGTGAAAGTCGAGAGAATAGAAAAAGAACGCATGAAGATAAGAAAGCAAAATTACCATACGAGCATGGATTTAAAAGTAAAGGAGAAACTCGCGTATGATTATATAGGAAGGAAAAAAGAAAAATACCATGTAGATATATATGTGAAGAAGTAAATTCAATGTAGTTAATGTTGAAAATTTAATATGTTTTGGAAGTTTTTGATCTTTATGCGATCATTATCAACCTTTTACCACAATCTTATAACAAGATGTTACAACAGATCTTAAGATTATTGATGTTCATACATTAATGGTACATATAAGTAGTATTAACAAATTGAGTATAATTAGTTGTGGAATGAATTTAAGAACATTCATGTATATGATTACGATGTTTATGTTTTAAATGTTGACTACACATAAGATAATTTATACTTATTATTATATGATAAAGAATGCATAATGACTATTCGTGTTTTTTCATATATTTTCGTGTAAAAATCTTTTTTGTTTGGAACATCAGGTTGTGTTAAAATGTTGATAATGATCGAATAAAGATCGAAAATTTCCAAAACATATTAAATTTTCAACATTAACTACATTAAATTTACTTTTTCATTTAAACTGATTAAGATCTCAAGATTATTATTATTATTTTTCATATATGTGAGAGAAAGTTAAAAATACTATATAATCATATAGATGAAAGAATAGTGAACAAATAGTTTATTTGTTCGCTCACGAAAAATATTCTAGGGGATATTGTTTTTTACCATTAGAAATGGATAAATAATAATGTGAAATGGTTCATCCATATCTACACTCATAAGGAAAAATGGAACTTGAAAAAAGATTTCTCTTTAAAGAAAAGATAGATATCGTATTGATTTAGATGTTGAATACATATATATTCAGGTTTGTTTGATTTCCGTTTAAAATAAAAAGGATTTCTCTTTGCGGTGTATATCGATAGGGTATAGAATAATTCATTGAATAGATGTCGCTTTTGGTTTTTCCATTTCTCCTTAATGTGTTACTTTTATTGGGGTAAACCATTTCTCCTTAAAGTGGAACAGTTTCTCGATCGACTTCTCCAATGGTCCACTGCTGACAATTTTTTTACTAATATATAGCACCCTCTGTGTGCAAGGTAGAGATGCAGGTCCACGCTTTTTGGACCCGAACCCGAAGAAAAACAATTTTGTTGGACCTGTACCCAACCCAGATACGACTAGACTCAGACCCGGTCGGGTTCTGAGCCGACCCGCAGCTCTTCACTAGCTTTATTCTTGATCAGACTAGAGAGACTAAAGAGCCAAAAAGGACTAAACGAAGTTAAAAGACCTAAAAGGAACCAATGTTACGTAAGAAACCAAGAAGATTAAAAGACCTGAAGGTACTAAAAGAATTAAAGGTAGACTCAATATTCTACAGAATAGTAAATCAGGATAAAAAGATTTCTCTCGGACTCCACTGGATGCCGGTTCAAATCTTTGTTTATTGGATTCGAATCAGAGACTGCAGGTTAAACCTATTCTAACTAGGCGTGAGAAGTTATTATTATTTTTAAAATAACTTTCTTTTTACGATCTTGCCAAATGTGAATGTTATCTAATTATAGGGATGTACCACGCCCGAGTGTCTCGAACTCGGTCTCCGTCAGGGCTCGGGCTTAGATATGGCTCGGGTTTCGGTCAGGGCTCGTGCGTTCGGGTGGGTATGGCAGAAAACGTGAGTGAGAGTGAAAAGGATAGTACCTCCACTCATCACACCCACACCCGAGCGGCTCAATCAGGGCTCGAGCTTGGTGCATCCCTATATCTAATATATCATGTGCTGAGATAAAGAACACAACATTCTGTGCTTTAACAGATAGTTACATACAAGTCATATGTAGTTATTTTCGGAAATGTCTGAAAGAGTCATTTTTAATATCATAATAACTTCATATCTCTATACCGTATCATTATAAACTGTGGCTCCAGTTAACTAACAGTAGTTAAAATAATGGTATACTTTATTACTTTAATGATGAATAACTACTTATTTTACTTATCTCCTGTGTTAATGGCTCGTTTGGAGTAATGACAATCAGTTTTTTTTGGAACGTATGCGACAAATTTCTGAATACGTCCGTATCAAAGTTAAAAGTTTTTTCAGTTCTCGAATCAAGAGTCTGACCTAGCCGTTCTTAGAATCAACTCACTGCTAACTATATTTTCGCATTGGATCCTATGAACTAAAAATTATGATAGTCTAGAGAAAATAAAATGTATTAACTTACAGCAGTAAAAAAGATATCTGAAAGTAAAGTTTTGCTTTGTAAAGAATAAAGAAAAATAAAGGAAAATAAATATGGATTCTAAAGAGAAAAAAGTATCAACAGAAGCTGAACAAAAAAGGGAATAGAACTACGTAGAAAAGATGAATCAAAATATTGAACAGATGGAGAATAAAAACGCATTTTAAAAATAATCGAGAAAAGACGTGATTTTATCACATACGCAAAATTTATCGCAAAGATGACAGTCGTATAAAAAAAGATTTCTAATGTCGATTTATAGATTATTTTCATCTCTAATTTATCGATCATTTATATCAACTTTTTATGGTGGAAAATAGAGATAGAAGTACAGCGGCTCATTCGTTGTCACCATCTACGCGTGAGAAGTTCTAGAGATTCATGAATCGGATGTGAATGTGGATAAAAACAGATCATTCAACTTCATCCACACTCTCAGTCTAAATCTCGACAAATATTCAGTTGTTACTTCATTTTTCATAACCTGACAAAGTCAAAAAGTTTTGATAGTAAATGAATAAAAAAATCTATTCATTACTTCTTACAATTTATGATACACGTATAGAATGATCTGGATGGAGTTATTAATTTTCTCCTATGTTCATGTTAACTGAGTCTGACTTAAATAATCCGAAGTTATTTCAAGTTGTTTTTCCTAATAAATTACAGCACAACCCGTCACCTTATTGTGTTTCATAATTGATCTTTCTTAAAATTTATTCATTTTTCTATTAATCTGTATCTAATAAAACAAATTCTTCTGCATCTTTTCATTAGTTTTATTCATATTTGTCTTCTTCTGAATGGAATAAAAACAAGTTGTTTCTTTTTAGTTACATTCTCCAGCCATTAACTATAAAAATTGAGTTAAATAATAGAAAAACTCTTCTACATTTTACTAAAAACTGAACAAGAAAAAAAAAAGATTTATTTTTTCTCTCTATTCGCCTATCTAATGACGTCAATGAGAATTTGCTTCTTTTTGAAATATTTGCAGCAGATACAACATTTTAATTTACGAATAAAGAAAAACAATAAATCCATTTCCTTTTTCAAAACTAATATAAAATGTCAGACATTATTTGTTGTAAATGTAAAAATGTTCATGATATTGAAATGTTTGTAGGAAGGATATGAAAACAAAGTGTTTCAAACAAAAAATAATGTTATTCTTGTTAAGACTACATCGCAAATCATGCCTTAACGAAGAAAATACAACGCTTTCTCAACAATAAAATAAAAGTTTTTTGACGACAAAATATTTTTGTTATTTTGTATTGCGTCGATATTGTCTGTTATCAAAAGTATATTGCGCAATTGCTTTTGTTTTTATTTTCATAGATTAGACATATGATAAGAGAAGTGCGATTGTTCATCTTCAGAATGAATCCTCATCGAAACACTATCAAATCTATGAGAAATGAATAGATAAACAAAATAATTAGAATTGTACAGAATCATGTCACATTCAATAAAATCAACTGAAGTCATAATTTTATTATTCTTTGAAATTGTTCATTATGATGAATAATTGTGATCAAATTAACATAGTTCTAAGTAAAAATAGTATATCAATCGTTTCTTTTGTTCTATACCCTAGTGAAACTACTCATAAAGCGAGTACGACTTGCCCGCATGAGTATTCATATTACTCCAATGAGTACTCGTGAAGATTGACGAGTATTCTTACTGATTGAGTACTCGTAGTCGTACTGATCTAGTTGTTGGTTGTTTAACTTTACTCGCAAATAGTGGTATGAGTACTCACTAGAGTACTCATATATATTTTTGGAAAATAACTCAATAAAACAGTTATGTATTTTCAAATATGAAATATAAAAAAATAAAATAAAATGAAAATAAAATTTGCACAATATAATTAGATATGAAAATGTATTTTATCTGTTCTTTTTTGTTCAATATTATCAGACGACAAAAACGATCATATTGTTTCTAGGAGCGAAAAGAAAACATACAATTGGATATTAATTCTCATGTATTTATTTTTTCTCTTCAAATAAACGCTTGTATTCTATAGAAAAAAAAAAATAGAAGTTGTTTTCCATGTGCTTAGATATTTTTCGAAAAAATCGTTTTATTCAATAAGATTATTCGTCACTATTCGGTAATTAAAAACAAAAAAAAAGCAACGTGACTTGTTTATGTATATTGAAGATATCCAATAGCAATATATGTTGAGATAGACAAGTCTTATATCGACATAACGTCATTCTTTTTTTTCTATTATCATTCTCGTC
Source organism: Adineta steineri (assembly GCA_905250115.1). NCBI lineage: Eukaryota > Metazoa > Rotifera > Eurotatoria > Adinetida > Adinetidae > Adineta > Adineta steineri. Next base: position 6,631 of record CAJNOI010001962.1, on the reverse strand, counting down.
AGTATCGTTTACCTATAATCACGTGTTTATTGCTTTCTTCTAATCTTTGAATTATTTTTAGATGTTTAATAAACAATTTTAGAATTTCGATTATAAGTTTCGATTAAATGCACCTATTATACGGAAAATTCAATAGACATATCCATCTTATATAAAATTTATTTTTTCTATTAACTAGACATTAGCAAATCAAAAAAATCAAGCTGAATTTACTAATGAAGCTTATACAAAAATCGAAGTAAGTCTTCTTCTTTTTTATATATACCCTTATCCGATCTGTGTTGCAATTCTAGGATATTATTGGTATGAATCCTAATCAAATTAAATCTACATTAATACGTCCAACAATGGTAATGAGAGAATCAATGAAAAAAGATGGTCATATTGGTGATTAAATACAGTTAATAAAATATGAAAATTTATTCAAAGGTCAGTATACAACTTTTAAGTTTTCCACTACAAAGTTCATTAAAATTTATCGTTTTAGAATTATACAAATGAAATGAAATGAAAGCAACAAAAATAAGACAGTTTATGCAGAACTATTATCAATAGCAACAAAAGCAACACCACAACTTGCACAAATATCAACGATCCCGAGCGAACAAGGAATAACAACATCAACGATCACTACTAAAAAAGAAACAACAACGATAATGCCATCTCAATCATGTAAATGAACACTATATAACTCATGTGTGATTTTATATATTTTGTCATGATTATATTAAGGTAAACGAGTTGTATTGAAGTAGAGGTAACTTAATTTTTTATAAAATTAGAGGAGATCTTTTTATCTATCGTTTTATTTTTTTCCCTGTCTTTTCTTTGTTTTTTATATTGAATATTTTATCATATTTTATCTTGGTCCTATTACTTATGTTCTTTTTTATGTTAACCTTGTTACTGTTACATGATCAAAAGCCAGATTATATCAATAAATTAAAAACTAATACAAATATTGTCCTATATGAAATGTATCAATACAGTACTCGCAAAATTAGAAACGAGTAGTTGTTTATAGTACTTAAATACTCTGCAGTTTTATATAAGTACTCGCCAGTCGTACTCGAACACTTAACGTTCATGACAAATACAACACACGAGTACTCAAACATAATAAGTACTCATGAGTTCTCGTGACATTTTCTAGTGAGTACTTTATGAGTACTCCGGTATGAGTTCTTTCACTAGGGAATGCTACTAGTTATTTTTTTTACAGAAAAATCGATCTGAAAATATTACAAACAATCTATTTGTAGGTAACTCAAGGAACTCTATTTAATCATGCTAAAATAATCTGGAAAATATGTTGCTTAAATCTCGATATGTCGGCATCTTATCTTTTTAGAAAACTCGTCATCTTTCTTATTTTGTATATGATTTGACGACTTGAAAATTTTGAAGTCTAACTCGATGAGAAGAACCATCTGGTTAGCGAAGATATAGCAGCAGAATGAATGAAGAGAAAACGCACAAGAATAACTGCGCACATTCATGTTCCTGACTTTTTTCTTGAACTCTTCTATTTCAAGATGTACTTAGTTTTGAGGCGTGATAAAGTAACGTTATTTCTAAAGTCAGGATATACATTTTTTGAATAAAATATGTATGATTTTGTCGTTGTTTGTTCAAAGAGCAGTTGGTAAGCGCAATTGTATCGTAGATAGAAAAAGGTTTATATTCTTCATCTGTTTCTCTATGATACATTTCATTTCTTTTTCAAAGCATTTCCATTAACATCCCAATAGAATCAACGTCAGTCAGGATGAAATGGTGGCACCTTCGATCACTGAGGCAATGGATTGTCGAGTTAAATCTGTTCGGAAGTATCGTATCTCGTGATGACGAATATGAACTCGTTACGGAACGTCTCTCTACTAGAATATATCTCGTACTGCTGATATTCTTGTTATTCATCATCGGTCTCACCTTGTCACTCGTCAGTGAAACTACAGCTGTCACCGTCAACAATCCGTCTCAAATCACATTCGAACGACTTCAATCGATGTATCCGTCGAGTCTCCAGTGTTCCTGTTCTTCGATCACCATTCCCTACGGACAAATAATGTCCATTGATCCTGTCTATCATCAATTGTGTTCGAGTATGTTTATTTCGATCGAATGGATCACACTCATCGACAATTTCCTTCGGAGTTATTACATGCAGCTTGACTTTCGTGCAACAGGCACGGCTCTCTTTCAATTATTACGTACATTCTGTCAAATGGCTCAAGCGAGCGTTCAAGACGCTCTTGATTTGTTTAATCAAACGAGTTTATTTATCAGCCCAGAAGCTTTGTCATCTACAGTTTTCTCCATTCAAGTCGAAGCCATCATTAATCAGTTTAAAGCAACAACACCGAATACTTTTCTGCGCACATTTTTATTCGTTCGTGGCGTCTCACAAGGCAATCAATTCTTACCTGCTGTACACACAAATCGACAGCCTTGTATCTACTCTACAACTGACAATATTTTGCGAGCTGTTAGTGGCTGGTGGGTGTCTACCCCTCCCGCTGAATCATATCAGTGCTTGTGTGGGCTTTATGCCAATTGTAGTCAACCTATGAGCTTTTTTGATTTATTTACATATGACACAAGTGGAGTGTATATGGAATACACGCCGCCAATGGCTCGTGTGCCTGGTCTGAAAGCCGCCTGTTTCGTAGTCGAAGGTCTTCTTCAATCGACACTCGAATGTTTCTACAATCAATCGTGTATCAATATGATTCAGTCCTTCTTTTCTTTCAACACAACCACGTTTTTGGCTCTTGATTCATCAATGAACAAGAGTCGCTTCTCACCAAATACAACCGTCCAGATGTTGGTCAATGAACTTATGGTTGAAGAGTGGCAGTATTCGACCAACTACACACACTACTATGCTCAGTGTGCGCCCAATTCTTGTTTCTACTCATTTTCAAAGCAGCGAAGTCTTTTGTATGTGGTCACGAGTCTCATTGGACTTTGTGGAGGTCTTATAGCAGTATTGCATTTCGTCGTACCAATGATTGTCAAGCGGATCAGAAATTATTTTCGTCGTCGCCATGAACCCAGAACGGTCGTGGAACAGGAACCATCAGTAGAAAGTAAGTTTCCATTCTTCTCTCAATTTTAATCTCATATAAATAATTGAACCGTTACTCAGATCGAGGAACCCAACAAATAACCCGATTCTAAGAATCCGATCTGACCCGATGTCGGATTTACAAACCTGAGTTGAGCTTTTCGACGCTATTCATATTCGACATTTTATAAATTCACTAATTAGTTCTAAATTTAAATTCGGAGTAGTCTGATTTTAATCAAAAAATGTTTTTCTTTGATTGACAGCTTTTTGTCAACTGAAGACATGATACTTTTCTCTAAACGATTATATGTTTGTTCATAGATGCCATAACGATCCGAATTCGATTTCATCAACTGTGGATGTGGTTGAAACATACCCTTGTCACACTGAATGTTTTTGACAGTAATATACCGGTCGAAGATGAATACGAAGTACATACTGAACGAGTGGCCACCCGTATCTATATAATTTGTGTCACTTTGAGCACTTTTATTCTGATTCTAACTACATCACTTGCTATTCAAACCATCACTGTGACCGTCAGCAATCCGTCTGAGATCACATTCAAACAGCTTCAATCTATGTACCCATTGACTCTTCGATGTCCCTGTACATCGATCACGATTCCGTACGAACGTATTATTTCGATTGAACCTATTTACCATCCAGTTTGTTCGAGCGCATTTATCGGTCAAGCATGGATGTGGTCGACCTTTGGGGATTATTCATTTGGGTATTCGTATCCTACTGCTGATTTTCACACCGGTAGTCAGACTCAATTTGAAACACTTGCCACTTTCTGTCAAATGTGTGCCCAAACAGTCGCCGACAGTTGGACATTGCTCAGCCATACTCAACTCGTCACAAGCAATACATTTCCCTCAGATCTATTTTTCTCTGAAATGAATTCATTCATGCAACAGTTTCAAACGCAAACGATCCATACATTCTCGCGAGCTCTCGATTTAATTCGAGCTACAACTCATGGTAATCAATTGATGACCTTGTCTCAGGTCAATTCGAATACGTATGCATATCGATCGGCAAACGCAAGCAACAATCTCACCACACGATTCGATCGCATACAGACAACATTGAGCATCTATGATTCGAATGTGTCTCCTAATTGTTCGTGTGCTCTTTCGGCTGCGTGTATTACTTCAATTGCCTTTTTCAATTACAGTGTTTACCTTTACAATAATTGGCGCTTTACTGACCCGAGTCCATCGAACATTGTTTATTCCATACCCTCATTTTATATAGGCTGTTATCCTGTCGAAGCTCTTCTTCAATCATCACTCGAATGTTTTTACAATTCGACTTGTATCGACATAATACAAAAGTTTATTGTTTCAGAAAGATCAATTAATGTGACATTGCTTAATATCAACCACACTCGATTTGAACCTACAACTACAATGGAAGTAATTGTCAATGAATTAATGATTGAAGATTGGTCACCGTCAATTAACTTTTCGGACTATTTTCTGGCATGCGCGCCTAAAATATGCACCTACACATTATCTGGACGACATAATCTTGCATATGTGATCACAACGCTGACTGGACTCTACGGTGGTCTAATAGTAGCTTTTCGCTTTATTGTCTTATTTTTCATCAAACGAATTCGCAATTGGCGACGACGAAACCGTATAAGTTGTATGACAGAACAAATAGGAAACGGTAAGTATAAACTTGCTAGAATTCATTCTTTCAATATGCATTTTATTCTAGACAACATACAACCCGAACCATATGTTCGCACATCATATATACGACGTTTTCAGAACAAGTTAATAACACTCAATCTGTTTAAAAGTCTATCATCTCGAGACGATATGTATATGTTACACACGGAACGGATCACTACACGAATCTACATTATTGTATTCATCGGATGCATCATGGTACTCACATTTTACACAACATTGAGTCAACAAACACATAGCGTCGAAGTAATGAATCCATCTCAAGCCGAGTACGAACAACTACAAAGCAAATACACAGCTACACTTCAGTGTCCCTGTTCTACTATTAGCATCAATTGTAAGTACATAAAGGGTGTGAGTAGGTGACTAAGAAAGGATCAGCCCAACCACCTACACTCTCTCTTTGGGTGAATTTTCAATCATTTGACAAATATTTTGCGCTTTTTGATGATCAATAAATGATCTCTGAGACCTCATCGAATCGCTCTCCACTTACACTCAATTAAATTTGACTATTAAACCCAACTACGACCAATTAAATGTATTAATCATTAATTGTCTTTATCAAATATCTCTATATTTCTTTCTTTGTTTGTGACTAATGTTCGATTTTTGTTACAATTCTGATAATCATTGAGAAGTCTATATATGATCAAGTATCGTAGTAAAGCAACCTATTCTACTTTCTCGAGAGGCGTAGAACAAATAAAGCATTTAATTAGTAAGATTAAACATATTTTCTCTTTCTGCATTTAGACGAGTTGTTTATTTCAATATCAGCCACCTTACATCAATTGTGTTCGAGCTCATTCATGTCCGACGCATGGTTGATCGGGCTGTTCATCAATGTGACAGCGTATGATGCACATGACTATCGATCAATCGCTCTATCTCAATTTCAATTTCTTCGTTCACTCTGCTCGTTGGCCAACTCAACCATCATCGATGCTATCAATGAATTCAGAAGCTACGCATTTATTAGTCCACAAGCTGTATCCGCCACAAAAATGCAAATACAAGTTTCTGCAATCATCCAACAATTTCAACTATCAATACCCAAAACTTATGTACGCATGCTCGAATTTGTTCACCTCTTAGTTCATGGCAACGGGATTGAGTCGATATTGCACACTAACTGGAAGTTTACCGTTGTTAACGATTCGTACGACCAGGCGGCTATCTATACGAATCCAATTATGTACGGCAACTGTTCCTGTAGTAATCAACTATCGTGCAGTGAGCGGGCAATGATCAATAGTGAAATCATACCGGGTCTTCGGGTCGGTTGTTATGTAGTTTCAGCGTTGCTTCAATCGACGCTCGAATGTTTCTACAATCAATCGTGTATCAATATGTTTCAATCCTTTTTTCTTTTCAATTCAACTACATTTTTACCTCTAGATTCATCAATAAACAAGAGTCGCTTCTCGTCGAACACAATCGTGCAGATGTTGGTTAATGAGCTTATGGTTGAAGAGTGGCAACAAGGGATCAACTACTCACAATACTATGCTCATTGTGCGCCTCACTCTTGTTACTACTCATTTTCTCAGCGATACAATTCTTTGTACGTTATTACGACTCTTATTGGACTCTATGGAGGTCTCATCATGTTCTTACGTTGGGTGACGCCTCTTCCAGTGAGATTGTGGCGCAAAATCCGTCGACCATCGATGCCACATGATTAGATGGACATTGATATCGAAGATACAGAAGACAAATTCAGTTCATAAACAATTTTTCTCCATTTTACTCTCTGCTTTTTGCTTATATGTGAGCTTTTGATGTTGTTAAGATAAAACTATATATGGGCTTTTGATGTTGTTAAGATAAAACTATATATGGGCTT
>CAJNOI010001961.1:0-11486 GCA_905250115.1 Adineta steineri | reverse complement strand
TCGAACGATAAATTATTATTTTTCTTCTTTTCACAGCCGAAAAAAAAAACATTTTCAATAACTACGCAAAAAGAAAATCAAAGATAAGAATACTTATGATTGTCCTCAAGCCATTTCTAAATAACAACCAGAAAATATAAACTAGTACAAAAAAAGACCAAAATTATTTGTTTTCTTTTGACATTTTTTTTTAAATAGACGTATATTGAAAGGTATCATTTTTCAAATTAAAGAATCCCGAATATATATATAGTTTTTATTTACTTGAAGTTTTTTTTCTAAGGACATTGAGGGAAAAAAAAGCTTTTTTTCTAGGTTCAACCATTCGATGAAGCGGATTTAAATGAATTACCACGTAATCTTATATTAAGTCAAGAATGGCGTATGAATACTCGAGCTATACCATCACTTCCTATACCTAAAAAACCAGTTACATATCAACCACCAACACAAATGTCAATTAAACAAGATAAACCTAAATTGAATACAACAGAAAGTAATAATAATAATCATGATACATCATTAAATGGAACAAGTTCACATGGAATTACTGCACTTGTTAGTGCATTTAATAAATCATCGGAAAGTAATGCAGGCAATGGTGAACGATCATCTCGTTCATCAAGTGTAACTAGTGCACAACCAATTGTTCAAAATCTAGTAAAAATTTATACAGAAGCATCAACAACACCAAAACAACAACATAAACAAAGAGATGATAGCGTCGTATCAACAGGTAAACATGATGAATTAACTAAAATTTTCGAACAAGCAGCAAGTCGTTCACAACGACAACAACAACAAACAGCATCAACATCAATTATAAAACAACCATCACGAGGTTATGAAGAAGCTTATGAAGAAATTACATGGGATAGTCTTGTACATGGGTAAGTTATTTTCGAAGAAAGAAACAAAAACACATGTTCTGTCTTTCTAATATTTAAAATAAATTATTTTAGAACAACTCCAGTAGCTCCACCATTTCCTGATCAATGGCAAACAGCTACAGAAAATCATCATCATCCACCAAAAGCACCTGAACGACCAATATCAGCTACATCATCAGATCGACATTCAAATGTAGATAATCTTCATGATATAATCGCATCTATTCATCATCAAAAATCAAATGAAAAAACTTCACCATCATTTCCACCAGGACCTATTCTAGATTCTCGATTAAATAGTCGTCCTTCAACTGCTTCTCATTCACAAATTGATCCCGATGAAGATGATGATCATCATCGAGCACCTACGCAACAACAATCAATCTATACTACGATTTTACCACGACAACATAGTCCTCAAGGTAGTACAGCTGGTAGTATTCGAAGTGCTGATAGTATTTCAACATCAAGACATTCTCCAGCTCCATCACTAACAAATAATCAACAGAAACGATCAAATGTTATTCAACAAGACGATAAAATGTCTCATCGTACATTTTCAGCCGAATCATCAAGACGATCTTCAGATCGATTTCCACCACCACCACCACCAAATATTGACCCACTTGATTTCGATGGTAATGATGGTACAATTAAACCAAAATCTACATCATCAATGTCTCATCGTTCGTCTACTTCTACTATTACAAATCAACCGATCACCAGAAATGAAGTAAATAATATCTTTATTCATCATTCAAAATAGAATAATGTTTTTTTTTTCGAAATTTAGACAAATCTTTTATCAACAGAACGTTTTAATCTTAATACTGATATTCCACATCCTGTTGATACTCGTAATTCTTTAAGTAATAATTCTCGAAATAGTAGTAGTCCTTCTACTCCAACAAATCGATTAATATCAACATCTGTTGAACGTGATTCACATTATCTTATGCCAACACCATCAACATCAATAAATACAGCTGTGACATCCCGTGTTGATTTCTTATTATCGGATCAGAAACGTTTAGAACGTGAAATCGAAGATCAAATCAAACATTTAAAACATGATTATAATGATGTACGTAAACAAATAACTCGTAAAGAATCATCAATACAAAATGAAGTTAAAAATATTGCTACACGTCTTGATGAAGATATTACTGAACATTATCATCGTAAACAAAAAATTTATGAAAATTTAGCTGCTGATACAAATACAGTGCGAACTGAATTAGAACGTTTAAAATCTCATACAAATACAACGAATAATAATCAAAATAAACAACAATTATGGGCTAATCTTGAACAAATTGAATTAAATATGCGAAATATACGTCAAGCTGTTGAACAACATAAAGAACCACGTAGTACTTTAACATTTGCCGAAGGACATCGTACTTTAGGTGCTGATACAATTGGACAAATAACATATAATCAAAAAGAATCTCATCGTCGTTTTAATTCACGTTCACCAAATCCACCACCACCTCTAACATTATCATCATCATTTCAACAAGAACAAACTTCAACAAATATAACACCATATAAATATATTAAAATTGATCATTTATCAACATTAGAACCAGAAGCTGTTGCAATAACAGAAAATAATAAGAAAATTTTATTAGGTATATGTAATAAATTATTTATACTTGATGAATATGGTAATACATTACGAACAATTTCATTAACACCAAGTATACGTGGTATAGCTGTTTCAAAAAAACATCAAACACCAAATATTGCTTATATATCACATGATGAAACAGTTAGTATGATTGATATTGATACGGGACATTTATTAGATAGTGTTAAAGGTATGACAAGAACAAACATTTGATTTTAAATAAATATATACATGTATTTTTTCTTCGTAGAAACAGATTCAACTGGTGAAACAGGTACATTTTTACCATTAGGTATCGATACTGATAATACACGTGGTGATGTTTATGTATGTGATTATCGAAATTCATGTGTTATTAAATTTGATGATAAACTTGAATATATAACACAATGGAGAATTTTTAATCATTCAGAACAATATGATGAAGGTAGTATATTTAAGGTCAAGTTAAGTGAGCTCCTAATTTGAAGTTTTTCTTGAGCATCACCAGTCGACTCAGCACAGTCCAGAATATCTATTAGAGCAATCAAAAACAGATGATTAGAGTTTTTCGCGAAAATTTGGAGCACACTTAACTTGACCTATATTTAATAATTTTTTAATTAATAAATCTTGGTTTTTTAGCTCGACCAAAATTATTATCTGTTTTTGGACAACGATTATATATGATTATTGAACATTCATGTAAACCTTATTATAATCAAGGTAAATATGTCGAAAGAAAAAAAAAATCTTTATTCATGTTTTGTTTAGGCATTGCGTATACATTTTCATTACATATATGTGATGCACATTCTGGTAATATAATAAAAATTATTGATGCTGATTTATTAGCAACACAACGCCTTCGATGGCCATGTTCTGTTCAAGCAATTAATAATGAAAAATGTTATATACTAGATACAATGACATCAGGCAAATATTTTAATGGACAATGGCAAAAACATTGGTCACGTGTACTTGAAATTGGACAAGATGATAGTAATGTTGTAACTGAATTATTTCAATTGGATAGTGAAGCAGCAACAATGGCGATGACGAAACAAAATATGATTATTGCTGCTAATGGTGACATACTTTTTGTTGATTTAAGTTTTCTTAAACAACAACAACGACAACAACAAAATGATTCTACACATGAATATCAAAATTTATCATAAACTATGATTACATCTGTTTAATTTCTATCGAAGAAAATAATCTGACTCATTTTTAATTTCGAAATCTCTTCTCTCTCTTTTTTTGTTTTATTCAATAATATTTGCTTGTTATCACTTGTTTCTAATAAACACATTTGCTTCTAAACAAGCAGTTCATATGCAAGAGAATTTGAATCTCTAGATGTTTCTTTTCGTTGATAGTATCTTATATATTATTTCATTTTTCTTTGTCGATGTATCGCATATTATATTTGTTTTGTTTTATTCATTTTCGTCAATGTTTTTGATCTTATACTGCAAATAAATAAATAAAGGGTTTTTTTTCTTTTGTGTTAATTAGTTTTATGAAAAAAAAACAAAATTCTAGAAGATAATATTTGTTTTTCCAGATGCTAACAGCAAATGGAGTCTTTGCTCGTTTTACAACCATGTCGGCACATCTTACTATACTCATTATGATATTCTGGCATCGTGTAAGTACATTCATCCCGAAAAAAATCCAAGAAAAAATTGAATACCCTTAGACCTTCTACCGGCGTTTTACTGTTATCTTAGCATATACATTGATTGGCGATATTTTGCCCTGAGATTTTCCCATGTAAAAAAAAGTGAACAAAGTTCACTTATAAGTCATTTTTCATGTTAATTAAGTAAGATAAAGTGACTTTTTTTTACTCTTTTTCAATTTGCATAGTACTTTAGAATACTTTTCCCACCTACCAAAGTATTTAATTATACTTCTGTCAGCTTCAAATTATGGTTTATTACTTTTTCGGACTTCCCAAAGTACTTAATAGTACTTTTTAACCAAAAAGTATGAAAAATACTTAAAAAGGTTCACTTATAAGTACTATTCTCTGTTAAAAACCAACTATTGAAAGTACTTAATAGTCACTTTTATGGGTCAAATTTTTTACATGGGTTAGCCACTGAATGGTCTATATAGATCTCTCTGCGATCAAAATTTCAGGGCAAAATATTGCCATTCGATTAGACAGTTGGCAATGTTCCCTCACGACTGGAACTACATTTTTGGCCATTTTAATTGACGAATGAATATTCTAGGATCATTAAATTCTATCATTTAGCCATAATTAAACCTCAATAAAATAAAGAAAATATTCATTCTTCTTGCAGATTTAGAATATTTTTACTATATAGTATTTAGACGAAGTTGAATGATAGATAACTATTGTTTGTACACAAAAAATGACAACCAAAATATATGTCGTTCAACTTCTTCTAAATCTACAGAGCGTACCGAACAATCATAAAAACTTAATACAATGATTTTCTATTATTTAGAGTGAATACGTAGGCTATTGTAGCTTTTCATCAAATAAAGCAGGGCAAACTGATACTCAGTAAGTTATTTTTTGTTCTTCTATTGTATAATCTTTTCAAATATTTTATTGATAAGATTTATTATCGCTTTATCTCTTTCAATTGCATTACTTGTTATTGAATTAATTATATTTTTAATTGGACCAAGTTTATTACGAAATAAAATAACATTTCTCAGTATGTATTTTTTTTTTATTAAATAACAATGAATAATTACATTATTTATCTTTGATAGCAACAATACTTCATTCGGCTGGTGCCATTTCACTTGCTTTTATGATTTTTACTCAATGGTGTAGTGTTTCATTTTGGCCTGTTTTCGCCGTATGCAGTTTCATACCATTTTTCATCGAAATTATTAATGCAATTAGACATAACATGACCAATTAAAACTTACTAAAACTATTATAATAGAAGTGTGAATTTTTTTGGTTTCTTTTTTTTCTTTTAAAGTGTAAATAAAAGAAAAATATATAGGATTTTGAATACGAACATAAAACGCAAAGACTATTTTAATCTATTGCAAATAATTTTACTTTTTCTACATTCACCATACCAATCATCGAGATTAGATCGATCAATGTACTTCAAATATTTGATATTTGAATACAAAAATCATCGATTTTTATTCTTCTGGTCAAAGATCTTATACATCTATCACCTAGATTATGTTTTATAAAAATTCAATCAAACGTATTGATTATATAATCTCATTGACCGATTTCATAAATAAAAAATCAATTTTTTTCTTGTTAATTAATCATTAAAACAACACTTTCTTTTTTTTTGTTATATACTCTGTTACAAACATAGATCGATTACTCAAATCATGTACTTTTTTTTCTTCAACATCGATTATATATACATCATACCATCTAATTAGATTATTTTATACTAAATAAATACAGAATATATTTTTGATATATCGATTTATATCTTTGGTCATTGTCTATATTTGATGTACAAAGAGAAAGATTGATTACTCTATTAAATACTATAAATTTCATTAAGTATTTTTATCTACTTGTTTTGATGAAAAAGAAAATGAATCAATGTGTGAATAATATGGTAATTAAGTTTGATAGACAAAGAAGAGAAAAGAAACATTAGATGTAAATTATCAAATCGCACCTATTTGAAAGGAGGAAAAAAAGTGCAAAAGAAAAAAGAAAAGAACAGAAGCCTAGAGAAAGAACATCTCTTTTAATACAACGACAAAGAAGAAGAGAAAGAAGAAAAAGGGTTCTCCTCATTTTCTATCCCTTTCGTCTTTCTTTTTTTTCGTTAAGTGCGTAAGCGTGTGTATATACGGCCAACTTCAACAAAGATTTTCACCTTGAACATACATTCATTGTCGTCATTTGCATACTTCGAGGTAAGCATAACAAATGTTCTTAGATCTTGTATGTCTGTTTAATCCTTCAATCAATTTTTGATAAGATCATCATGTGATAAATTCCAAAAGTTATTGTCCAACAAAGTTCATCTTTAATTCAATCTTTTCATCTTTCATAAAAGTTCAATATCTAAACGAAACGACCTCTATTAATTTTTCATTCCGATTCGTTGGCTGACCATATATATCCAAATATACATATAAATGTATATATTCATTCATAAATAAAAAATCGATCGTATTTATTTGAATGAATCATTTTACTCATTCGTCTCATCTCATCGTCTCTTCCTCGGGTCATCTGTAAAGTGAGAAGAAAAAAAAAAAGAAAAAAGTATTCATTTACTTTTTTTTCTCACTGTCCATATACCGTCTCACATTTATTTGAATATATATATATATATCACAAAATGGCAATTGAGGTTCATACAATGTTTATTAACAGTATACTTATAGGCAAAGGTATCTAAGAAAAAAGAAGAATTATTATCAAATATTGAACAACGTCACTAAGTTTTTTTTCTACGTTATATGAATGATCGATTAGTTTGTTCTATAACATATAAAGAATCATGAGAACATTGTCAGATGTATGAACTCCTATTCATTCATTCATTCATTCATTCATGCATTTTTTTTTCTATTATAGAATATGCCAAAATTAGATCCGAACAACTATAGATCAACAATGCCTACATCAATGATCGAAGAAATTAAAGTTGTTGTCGTTGGTAAGTTATGTAAAAAGTATAATTAATTATAAATCTCGATTATATTTCTATAGGTGATGGATATACAGGCAAGGTAAGATTAGTTATCTAACATATTTCAAAGAGAGTATTGTATTTAATTTTCTAGACAACATTATGTATTGTTTATAAAGATGGAGAATATCCACAAGATCCTTATGTACCAACTATTTTTGAGAATTATGCAGGTTAATAAATAAGAAAGCAAAATCATTGTTATATATTTAAATTATTGTAGCAACAGTAACATTAAACAATCGTAAATATATTCTCAATCTATTTGATAGTGCTGGACAAGTAATTCAAATGCAAATTATTTATTTTTACTAATAAATTTCTTTTTTGTTTTTAGGAAGAATATGATCAACTTCGTATTATGGCTTATCCAAATACGAATATTTTCATTCTTTGTTTTTCAGTTGTCGATCCAGATAGTTATTCTAATATATTGAGTAAATGGATACCTGAACTTAATCGTAATTAGTTTTTGAAGAAAATTTTTATTTCTAAACAAAAATATTTCCTTTAGGTTATGCACCTCGTGTACCAATTATTCTTGTTGGAACAAAACTAGATTTACGTAATGATCAATCAACACTTGATCAATTAGCTGAAAAAAATCAACAACCAATAAGTCAATCACAGGGCGATTATTTAGCACATGTTTGTTCTGCAAAGGTTTATCTAGAATGCTCATCAATGCTTAATTATAATGTGCGAAATGTTTTCGAACAAGCAATAGATATTCATAATTCTTATGAAGAACGATATTGTAACAGTTTAAGTAATGGACGACGTATTTTATCTGATAAACTTCATTCATGTTCATGGTTTCAAACATTGTTTTGTTGTACGAAAGGATTAAGAAAATCACAACGAAAAAATCATCGTGATCGTTATACAGTGTGAATTTAAAGATTTATATTGATATGTGCAATGGGGCACAGTTTTACTGTGATGAAAAAATGTGTTTATATTGTTCCATTTTTTTCTTTCTTTCTTTCTTTCTCTTTTTTTGTTAGGTTTATTTAAAGTGAAATGAATTGTACTTTCTTTTCTTTTTTTGTTTGGTTTCTTTATATATACATATCTTAAATATTCGATCTTGAATAAAAAAAAAATGTTTTTATATAGAGATAAATATATATATTTGTAATTTTTATTTTTTCATTAGACTGGAAAGATTAAATATAAATTTCAATTATCATCATTGTATTCGTTATCAATGATAAGAGTAGAAATGACTTTTTATAATTCTCTTTAAATGCGATTATTTTATAACTCAATTGAAAAAAAATTATGAACTATTTTATATCGAATATATTTTCAATAGATCATAAAATGTATCTTTGATGTTTTATAAGAGAAATAAAATTAATATAAAACATATATTGTATTTTGTAGTGACGTAACTGGAAAAGAGTTGTAGGGCGGCAGGAGCTCAGCCCTCGTCTGGTTACGCGCTTGTTTAGGATAATATTTTAGTATTGATATATTCGTTGGTGTCATCAGGTGATTTTATACCTTTATTCTCCTTCGTATATGAATGTAAGGCTAATTTATTTTTTCAATAGTAAATAATTGAATGCATTTCAAAGAAAAGCTTTTGTTAGTTGTGAGAGTAGTGCTTTTATCGGATTTTGTAGTAATAATAGAATAATCAGAGAAACTATCATTTTGAGTGAGTATAGATTAGAAGATGAATATTAACGTTGCCTAAGTAAAATTATGATAGTGTACATTTGTAAAACATAAAACAAAGACAAAGAACAGGAAGTTATTGCCTACGGTGTTGATGGAGTATGCAGATTCTTTATTTTTATTTTAATGAGATATAGGAAATAAGTATCACTTGTTTAGTTTTATAACAAATGTTAAGTGTATAGAATGGAAGATACTTTATGTAAATTTTCCTAGACTATATGCTCACTTCAAATTTGTAGAAGCGGTAATTATTTGATCGGTTTGTTCCATGAAATGAGCGTCAGTCTATACAAACTCAAATATTGAGTATTGACAAATACTATTATCACTTGATGACATTTATTGATATCAGTTATTTATCGCTATTTTGAAACTAAATATTCCGTTTATGAAGAAAATGCTTTTATTTATATCTATTTTTCAATCCTTTGATAAAGTAAGAAAAAAAAATGTTTCAAGCTTCTTGATTTGTTGCTGGTATTGATGCTCGAGTTTTTGCTTGATGTTGTGTATGCATTAATGCATGAATACGATCTGTAGCTCCTTGAAATTTTGTTGAATCATGAAGAAATTGATATATTGTTTGTGTTAATTCTTGTTGAATTAAACTCATTAAATCAATACGTTTTGCACTTGTACGTCGCCATTCATATAATTCAGCACGAACTTTTTCTGCTGCACTATTTTCTTTTGAAGAAGATCCATCATGTTCATGACCATTTTCTTCTTCTTCTAAATGATTGTAACATTCCATAAGACTTTCAAGAACCATATTTATCCAACGAAATGATTGTGTTACTGTATCTATATAACAAAATACATTTACATGTGATCATAATAACAAAAAGAAAAAGAAAAAATCCTACCTAATGATCTTGAAATATTTTGAAAGAGTGGTAAAGCTTTTTTATAATCGCCTTGCTGTTTATAAATTAAACCTAAACTTGCGTTTGTTACAAGATAATGAAAACTATTTGGTGGTAAACAAAGTTTATATATTTGTAAACATATATTTAATTGTTCTTCAGCTTCCTGATACCTAAAAATGAAATGATTATATTCAAGAATTATAAATGAATTTGAAAAAAATGTTTTTTTATATTACATTTTTTTACTTAAATAAGTTGCTGAACGAAGTCGATGGACTTGTGCAACTTTAAAACTCATTGTTCCAAATATATTTTGTGCAATATGAAGACAATCATCTAATAATTCCAAAGCATCATTAAAATATGTTTCTTTATTTTCCTTTGTATCAGCTGATAAACGTGATTGTAAGGCATGTGCAAGACTCATTTTAAATGGAAATAAACGAACACGATCTTCAACACCAAACCAATCTTGTGCAATACGATAAGCTTCATTAGCATGATGAAGATAATTTGTTTCTGAAGGATCTTGTTTTTTCTTATTTTCATGTGCAGGACGACGAGAATATGTTAATGAAGCAAGTGTTATTAAACTTTTTGATAATGCTCGATGAGCATGAGCAACAGGTAATGATTCACAACCATAAACTGTTCGAGCACGATCAAATGCATACTAAAAAATTTCTTGGTTAAAAAAAATATACAACAAAAAAAATAGTTTTATACTTGTGCTAATTCAACAGAACTTAGATCTTGTATAAATTCATTAGAAAATTGAACAAGTTGATGAAGAGCATAAACATATTTAGGACTATTTTGACCACAATGTTTTCTATTATTAAAATTAAAAATATTTATATTCGATTATATATATGTATAATATCTTACGCTGCATATTGTACAGCCATAACAGCTGTTGATTGTGCTTTATTCATAATCCATTTTGCTGTTAATCCTTGTGTTAATGAACAAAGTAAATCGACAATTAATAAATGATTTTCTTTATCAACTGATTTAAGACCTCTGATTTAAAAAAAATAGATGATTTTAATATTCTAAAAGAAAACTAGTACCTATAACAAAATTGAATACAAGCATCAAAATTCGCATCTTCATATGCTGTTTGAGATGTTGTAAAATGTAACCAAGCATGATCATTATTATTAATTTCTAAATTAAGTAATGTACATATATTTATTCAAAAACAAAAAATAATATTACCTATCTCAGTTGTTTTTAAATTATCTGAAATTTCATTTGCCGCTTCAATTCTTGCCCATGCTTCTTTTATTTCCATACCTTGATTATGAACTTGTACAAGTGCACAACATGCTCGAAATAAATAAGTCCAAACTATAATTTGTTGTTGTTGTTGTTGTTGCTGTTTAACTTGTTTTGTTAAAACTTGTACAATATGTTCAATAATTTTTCGACATAATTCATATCGTCCATATTGATATAAAAAATGATATAATTGAAAACCTTTATCAATAAGTTTCATATCACCATTTTGTTTATCAATTGAATTAATAAATGATTGAAAAAATTGTCGATCAAAATTAATACTAAAAACTGATGATAATGACATAAAATATTTAAAAAAATAATGATAATGATTTGGATTTGAAAGAATTGTATCAGCAATTGATGTATCAAAAATAGTTTGATTAGCAAGTGATTTTTCTTTTTGTATTAAATTATTCATTAATTCAAGACGACGCATATCATCAAATGCTTGATT
>CAJNOI010001959.1:0-11499 GCA_905250115.1 Adineta steineri | reverse complement strand
ATTGTGAGTCGAATAACAATAACTACATTTGATATGCTTTATTTAATAGAAAAAAATTCTAATCATTAAACTAATATAAGTTTTTATTTATTTCAACTTTACATAATTTTATTAATAAATCTACACAATGTTTTTGACAGTATGGATGAGAAAAAAATATAATACTCACATTCTATTACACTTTTAATTTATTATTCTCACTAATTATTATTTTATCTTGAAATTATCAGATGAATATTATTTACAAAAAAGAAAAAATCAGAACTTATTTTAGACTAAAATGCTCTTTTTTAATTCATAATTGAATATTAATTTTTATTTGAAATCTATCATGAAGAATGAGAATAATCCTTTCATCCATCCATCCACATCCTGAAAGTTATTTATAATAAAATTGAGTGATGTCATAATCTCATTACACCTGGTATGCTTCTACAAACGTATTACTTACCACGTTACTCCACGAGGCTTTGGTGTAACTACTAGGGAACTGCAAAGTGGTCCCGATCCCAGTCCCGCCGGGACCGGGACTGGGACCAAGACTAAAATTGCCAGATAATTCCTCAATGTTTTTATCAAGTATGAGAACAGACATTTTCTTATTTTTTTTCTTTCTTTAATTAAAAATTGGCAAATGTGTTATTTTATAGGTCAAGAAAAACCGTATAGAATGAATTTATAATTGAAAAAGCGAGAATTTTCGTGAACTTCATATTTTTTTTGCATAGATGAAGACAAATCGGAATTATTGTTAAGCTTTTATTAAGACCGGGACCTGGACCACCGGGACCAGGACCAACTGAAAAAGTTGACTGGAACCGGGACCGGGACCGGGACCGAAAAAAGTGATTTTGCAGTTCCCTAGTAACCACCCAGTTACCCCGAACTGAATTATATATTTATAGCTGAGTTATTTGAGTTGATTTGGTGTAATTACCTCGTTACCCAAAAATAAACTATATATATAGGTGAGGGTGAGTGTGTATGTGAGTGAAAGAGAAACACCCACACCCACACCATACCACACTCACACCCACACCCACACCATACCACACTCACACCCACACCCATACCCTTTTATTCCTCAAAATCAGGGAAAATATCCAATTTTACGAATAAAAGATGAAGTTCACCCTAGAATTTGGTTTCTAATTAACATGGTGCCCATAATCTATTTGTCACTAGACATAATAAACGACGGCATTCATGTTGAACATCTTTGTTCTGCTTAATCTCAAGAGTTAATCTTTTTTATTTATTATTTTTAAAGTCTTTTAACTGATACAAAAAAAAGAAAGGCTTTCCTCTAAAAATTTTCTTTTGTAAATCAGTTTCTGATAGAACACATGATTAATCTCTGCGAAGAAAAAAGTCATGTTTCAATAATTGATATCTGTGGAACAACTTTGTTTCTCCATTTTCGAAAGCAATATACGATGATTTTAACTAATATTGGTACGAAAATTTTTGAAACCGTTGTCAATCCACCAATTAAACCAATTAATATGGTGATAACATAAAGTATACTATTTCTTGTTCTAATAGTATAAGTGCATTCTATAGGTTGACATTCATCATAATATCGATCATACATTTGTGTTGAATTCCATTCTTCAATCATTAAATTATTAAGAAGATATTCAATTGTTGAATCTTCAAAATATTGACTTGGTAACGATGAATCAAGAGCAGTCACATTTTTTAGAACAGGTGGTGTCAAATAAACTTGTAATTGATCTATACAGGTTTGATTATAAAAGCATTCGAGAGTAGATCGAAGCAATGCTTCAGTCGTATAACATCCCACATAGAAACCTGTTACATTGAAAACTCTTATATTATTATAACCATTAAAAAGAGAAGAATTATCGATACATATGTTTGATAAAGAACAAATGCAGTTGTCGTAAACTCGACTAGTTGTGCGTAAAATAGAATCATTTACTTTGTGTAGTTGGTAATTTGTTTGCCTTCCAGAAAGTAAAACATTCCCTTGAATGGTCTTTCTGATCATATTGAGAGATAATAAAAAATTATTTGTTGTTGATAATTTAAACTGATCAATGAATAATTGAGTTTGTAATTGAAATAATTCTGATGGTGTAACAGAGACAGTAATATATTGTTGTGAATTAAATTGAATCAAACTGTTAGACATCATACTGTCAATTAGCTCACAAAATGCACGTAAAGCTTCAAACTGATACGGACCTGTTATTCGAAAGTCCCCGCTAACAAAATAAGTTGTATGATATACATTAGAAATATATGATATCCAATCGTTGGTGATAAAAAAACTGGTGCATACTTGATGAAGTGTATATTCGATAGAAAGAAATTTTTCATAGTTGATTGATATATGTTTACATGGACATATAAGTGTTTGTGAATATTTTGAATATAATTGTTCATATTTTGTGAGAGTAGGTGTTGCGATATTAACAGTCGTTGTAACATTTTCTAATGCAGTGTATAAAAGAAGAATAGTTGTTGATAGAATGAGCAATAAAATATATAATCTTGTTGATATTCGTTGAGTTCGAAGTTTATGCTCGTCCGTTGAAGGTGGCACAGATGGAAATAAATTAAAATTAAACAAAACATTTGTGCATTTTCGCCACAATATCATAGCCCGTTCCTTTTTGTTCATCACTTAAAAAAATAAATAAAATTGTTTGATATTTTTACCTCGATAAAATAATATTCTTCTGATTAATCATAATTATCTGAGAGTGCGAGTGTGGATGAGAATATCTATTCTATTCTTACATTCTCACCCACACCCTACTCTCTAGATGCTTTGTTCAACTATGACTTACCAATGAGTGGTTGTGTTAATTCTTTCTTCTTTCTCACAAACTTGACTACTTGTGGTACAATGCAACTTAGAATTGTTATAAGACCACCAATAATACCAAACATTGTGGTGGTAATGTAAATGACGTTATTTCTTGTTTTAATAGTATAAGTACATTCTATAGGTTGACATTCATCATAATATCGATCGTAAAGTTGTGTTGAATACCATTCTTCGACCATTAAATTATTAAGAAGATTTTCAATTGTTGAATCTTCAGAATATTGGCTTGGTAAAGATAAGTTAAGAGCTGTTACATTCATTGGCGAAACAGATGATAAATAAAATTGTAATTGATCTATACAATTTTGGTCATAGAAGCATTCGAGAGTAGATTGAAGTAATGCTTCAATTACATAGCATCCCGTATAGAAACCTGGTATATAAAAATATCCCATGTTAACTAGACTACTCAAAATGGAAGATTGTGCGATGCATCTACTTGATAGAACACAACTACAGGTAGAGTAACCTACTGGACTGCTGAGAACAATAGCTTCATTAGATACGGATGTACCTATGGTTATTAAGTAATTTGTCAATAAGCCAGAGACTAAACTATCTCCGTGAGTTGAGTTTCGGATGGTATTAAGAGATAACACAAAAGTATTTGTTGTTGATGATATAAATTGATTAATGAATGATTGAGCTTGTGACTGAAATAGTTCTGGTGATGCAACAGATGCAGTAATATATTGACTTGAATTAAATTGAATCAAACTATTATCAATTGTATTTTCAACTAATTCACAAAATGCACGTAAAGCTTGAAATGCATTTGAACCTGTCCGTCGAAAGTTAATGTTAGCGGATGTAGTTTTATTAGATATCACAAGATATGAAATCCATTCGTCGGTAATAAAAATACTGGTGCACACTTGATGAAGTGAATATTCAATATGAAGAAATTTTTCATAGTTGATTGATATATGTTTACACGGGCATGTAAGAGTTTGTGAATACTTAGAATATAATCGTTCATATTTTGTGAGAGTAGGTGTTGGAACATTGATAGTCATTGTAACATTGGTTAAGAATGTATATAAGAGAAGAATTGTTGTTGATAGGATGAGCAATAAAACGTTTAGTCTTGTTGATATTTTTTGATTTTTAAGTTTATGTTCATCAGCTGAAGGTGGCACAGTTGGAACTAAATTAAATATTAAAGAATAATTTTTCAATATTAGAAATAATTTTAACTTTGTCTTACCTACGTTTGCTAGTGATAATTGACTTCTCTTTTTTCTTATGAACTTGACAACTCGTGGCACAACAAGTTTTAAAACTGTTATAAGACCACCAATAATACCAAACACTGTAGTAACAATGTAAATTACGTTATTTCTTGTCTTAACAGTATAAGTGCATTCTATAGGTTGACATTCATCATAATATCGATCGTACAATTGTGTTGAATTCCATTCTTCAATCATTAAACTATTAAGAAGATTTTTAATTGTTGAATCTTCAGAATATTGGCTTGGTAAAGATGAATCAAGAGCTGTTACATTCATTGGCGAAGCAGTTGTTAAATAAACTTGTAAATGATCTATACAGGTTTTGTCATAAAAGCACTGAAGAGTAGATTGAAGTAATGCTTCAATTACATAGCATCCTATGTAAAAACCTGGTACATCGAATAATGTCACGTTGCCAGAATTATTCTTATAAAAGGAAAGTTGATTCACACATGTATTTGACAGATGACAATTACAATTAGAATAACTTATCGAAGTTGATGATACACTGCCATTTATTAACGTTAAGTAGTAATTTGTTAATTGTCCAGAGAGAAAAGCGTTTCCTTGAGTTGTCTTTCTGATCATATTGAGTGATAATAAAAAATTATTTGTTGTTGATAATTTAAACTGATCAATAAATGATTGAGCTTGTGACTGAAATAATTCTGATGGTGCGACAGATGCAGTAATATATTGTTGTGAATTAAATTGAATCAGACTATTATTAATTGTGCTTTTAATTAATTCACAAAATGCACCTAAAGCTTGAAGTGCATATGAAACTACTATTCGAGGATCGTTGTTAGTATATAAATAGTGAAGAATCACATCATTATGTGAAATCCATTCATTCTTAATAAAAATACTAGAGCATGCTTGATGAAGTGTATATTCAATAGAAAGAAATCTTTCATAGTTGATTGATATATGTTTACATGGACATGTAAGAGTTTGTGAATATTTTGAATATAATTGTTCATACTTTGTGAGAGTAGGCGTTGGAACATTGATAGTTTTTGTAATGTCGGCTAATGATGTATATAAGAGAAGAATTGTTAATGATAAGGTAAACAAAAAAATGTATAATCTTGTTGATATTTTTTGATTTTTAAGTTCATGTTCATCAGTTGAAAGTGGCACAGATGGAAATAAATTAAGATTTTGACAGAAATGTTTCACTTTTCGGCAGCATTCAAAAGCTCGTCTACAAGTATGTATTCCTACAAGGAAATAGAAAAATGCACGAAAGTGATTTATATAAAACAACGAGCAGTACTGAATTCATTTTTGAATGAAAGGTTGATAATATCATAAGCAGAATTTTACATTTCAATTTTAAATAGAAAGCATCAGAGTACTTTCTTGACACCAAAATCTTTTGATACTTTAGAAGAAAATCTAATGATGTTGCATTAAAGTATGAAAAATGAAAGAAAACAAAATACTTACTATTCATTTTATGATAAAATAATATGAAATTTGTTTTTGATAATTATACTTGAATTGTTGATATTTAATTTGTAACAACAATCTGAATAAAAATAAATTGTTTGAAAACCATAAGAGAACAAAAATCAATCAGTCTAAGATTCGTATCTATATTTGTTTAAAATGTGAAAGACGAAATACCTACTGTCAGGTCTGTAGTGAGTGCATATTTCTACTCCTGAACACTCCTTTTAGTTCGTGTTTAACAAAAAACTAAAGAATCGATGTATGACATGTAGATATAGAGGAGTATTTAACTATAAAATATTATGAACAGTCTAAACGACGGGAAGTAGAGAAAAATAAGATTATTCAGTGCTTTAGTTATATATTTAATATAATATAAAACGCCATTTCGATATTAAAAATGTTATTGGAGGAAAATGTAAAGAGCGATATATCATGTGTCTACCGAAGCAAAAAGAAAGTTTTAAATTATTCTACGTTAATTGCAATAGAAGTATTGCTGAATATTTCAAAGTTTTAATTGAAAAAAAAAAATAATATAAAACTCATTTTCTTACTTGGAAATGAGAAGCGAATAAAATAATAAATGATATGTTAACTTTGAAACTTCATATAGGATAAATGAGGATACATATTTACATATATATGTTACAATTCAACTGAGATTAAAATGCCCAAAATTTTACAAAAAAAGAATCTATTACAACCATTTGAAGATGTGAAAACAACTTATAATATTCGTATCCTACAGTGACGATCATTACTGTTACCTTTGCTTAATCGTCAGTCATGTTAGTTTTTCATTTACATGTATCTCTAGTAAACAGTATCATTGTGTCTTGTTCTTCGACGATACAAAAGTCACCATACAGTTAAATAAGAGATGAAAAAATATAAATATTAAGTTTCTGTTAAATAAATTGAAAAACTTAATATACCAGTACTACCTGAATATTTATTTTTTTTCTTTGTTTGTTTTACACCGTTAAATTAGAATGAAAATCTATTAAACATCTTCTTAGTCGATACAAATTTAGTGATGAAATGTTTACGATTAGTAGTAACTATTTAGTATAGGGGAAAACTAAAAAGGTAAATAATCAGTTTACACAAAGATTTATTCTGTCTTAATACTTGTTTACTACTTAAACTACTCTTTGCTCTATTTTCTACAAGGTAAAATAATATGCTTTTTAAACAAATACAAATGACGTAGATGTATAATTTAATCAATCTAAAAAACTCTTTAAAATGTAATTAACGCTAGCTATATCATGAACATCTTAAAAGTATTCATCTATGAAAATTGAAATTATTATTTTTGTCTATATTTACATTTATTTTATCGTATACTTGTCATTTCCGTGTTTTTCTTTTCATGATATACATTACCATCTTGAGAATAAATAAATATCATAATATGTTATTTCATCATTGATATAAAATAGAATTTTTTTGATTCTAATCTATTTTACAACTATTATTAGTATTTAACTGAGAGTGTGAGCGTAGATGTACGTATTATCTTCATAGATTATTTCCACATCCACTCCCACACACACCATTCTGTTTCTCAGAGATTTAAAGGATATGTGAGAATTTTTAAGTGTTGTTCATAAAAAAATGGATCATTTTCGTAATCAAACATTAAGTCAAACACATAGTAATCCAACCAATATAACACAAAGTAATATACCGTGATATATAACAAAATATAGAATCTTCACAAGGACTACCACAAAATGTATCATTTGTACAATAGTCATATTTTCTCACGAAAAATATACTAGATGAACTTGGCGATAATGAATAACGTGATTATATGTACCAAGCTCACATCTCATAAATATATTTATGACAGTGCGATCTTTAAAACTATTATTTTTCATCCTGAATTTAAAAAAACAAAAAAAAAGCATTTCAATGGATTGAATTAGATTTTGAAACCGTATAAAAATCTGTTCTTTTTCTATTAGTGAATGGTTTCATCAAACAATAAGAAAAATGAAAACATAAAAAGTAGATGCCTCCACGCAGGATCGAACTACGGACCTCCAGTTTACAAGACTGGCGCTCTACCACTGAGCTATAGAGGCGTATCGACCTTGATTGATTTTATTTACACAAATATAATCGAATACATTGAGTCTAAGATGTATTAAAATTTAACTTTTTGAAGATTTTTCTGAAAATATCAAAAAGAAAGTAAAATAAAAATAAATATATGAACAATAATTCGATTGATACAAAACTATTTTTGTTTGTTTTTTCTAAATTAGATATCTTTGGTCACATTATATGTATACTTGTCCAGCATGAATTATTGCTCTTGTCGAAAAAAATCTTTTCTTTGAGCAAATAATCAACAGAAAACTATACTCTTCCATACTTTAAAAAAATTGAGATAAATATGATTATGAATACTACATGGATTCTATATCGACACTATTACGAGAGAAAAATAACAGTTACTCATCAAGTTAGATTTTTTCCATTCTACCATTTAAATCACATTACCTATAGAAGAAAAAAGAATAACATCGCGAAGGTATGTGTTTATACATATTGCCTTTTTACAACCATAAACAAAAATACGATTTATAATGACGTTGGAATTATTACCAAATGAAGTTATTATTCATTGTTTTAAATATTTTAATGCAATAGATTTATTCAATGCTTTTGATAAATTAAACTATCGTTTACAAAATTTGATTGAAAATATTCCATTATGTTTTAATTTTCAACATGTAAAAAGAATAACATTTGATAAATTCTGTAATAAAATAGTATTGAATCCAAATCTTAAACAACAAATTTATTCATTACAATTATCAAATGAACTTGATACACGTGATCAAATAAAATCATTTTTATCATTATTTTCACTCAATAAATTTTGTCAACTTCGTTCATTAACTTTGATCAATGTAAACGCAAATGAAATAGAAATGTTAAAATTAATTTTACCATCTTTATCAAATTTATCCTATTTTTGTGATTATTCAATGAAAATAGACAATACAACATTATCAGCATTTTCACTACCAAATCTACGAAAATTAATAGTAGGAGATGTATTTGATTGTCCTTTACTTACTGAAAAAACTACATTGCTCACACATCTGACAGTTGCTCATTGCCCGCCAATGGTTTTTGAGAAATTATTTAAATATGCACCTATGTTAAAATATTTGAATGTCAAAAGATTGGAAGAACAGAACTGGTTTTTCGGACGTATATTAGATCTAGCTAGTGTACGGACTATTTATTTAACTCAACTTAATTTATGTATATATGAGCTGGAATTGGAACATATTGAAATTCTTTTAAGAGAGAAACCAAACTTAAAAATATTAATATTATCGATTATCTCTCAAGATAAAGATATAGTCGATTCTAATCGTTGGCAAAAGTTTATTTCATTACATTTACCTCATTTACATATTTTTAAATTCTACTTTTCTATTAAATTAACATGTGTGTATAGTTGGGTATGTAATGGTCCTTTTTATGAGTTTGAAGGACAATTTCAACGTGACTTTTGGAATAAACAACATCATTGGCATACTGTTTATCAATTAGAAGAATCTAGTGCAAGTATTTTTACTATACCTTACAATAAGAATGATTATATTCTAACATCTCATACACAATTAAATTGTCAGAATATATTGATGGATACTTCAAAACTATTTGATAATGTTACAAATTTAACGTTAAGTCTAAATGGAATATCAAAACATTGTCATACTCCTATGATATTTTCAAATATAAAAACATTAGTTTTAAAAGAAGAACATGATCCAAAGTGGAGTGACTATATTGTACCTATCATAGAATCGATCAGATCCTCTAAATTAATTATGAATTTATTTAATCTTCAACATTTAGATATTAAACGAACTTGTACAATAGAATTATCATTAATTTTATTACAAATTTTAAAAGAAACACCACATTTATCATCATTATCAATCGATAGAATTGATTTAATATCATTACTTACTAATGATGAATTATGTAATTATTTTAGTAAGTTAATAATAAAATTAAAGATTCGTGATTATACACATTGGGGTTCAAATGCTTTTAATTCGTTAGAACAAGTGTGGAGTATATTTTCGAATATTGAACAATTAAAATGTTACATTGATAGTCTCAATGATATATTATTTTTATTTAATCGTTTACCAAAATTATTAAATTTAACAGTTGTTTGTGACCCAGATTCTGATGATGATCTTCAGTTGTGGTTACAAAATAATATATCACAACTTAATGCAAATTTTTTTGTTGATACTTATGACGGTAGTTTGAATTTTTGCAGTAATAAATCTATATGAGCTAATTGTTATTTACTTTATTAAAATATAATTTGTCTTAATATGATCATAATAATATATATATACATTTTTCGTAAATAGAAACACATGGAAAGTATTCGAAAGATCACCTTAACTATTATGTTTTAATTGAATCTATTTTATATATACGAAAAAGAAACAGTAAATATTACATAGAAGAACAAAATCATTCGAAGCCAATCGTGATATTCCTGATAAAATTCATTAGACATTGTATGATTTTACATCTAGTATTTCTGTTCATAAATAACAAGGAAAATGAAGATGAGACACAGATTCGATGAAAAACAATATCTAAAATACGAAACAAGAAAATATTGAATTGTTTCTTTTCGTTTTAATTATTTTACCATTTTATTAATAAACTTTGACACATCTACGACAAATAGGTTTTGAAAAATAAGAATAAGATCTTATAGTAGTAGATTTATCAATTTTTTATTGTAAATCTTACGATTAATAATAAACCATCCGATGAAAAACATGATGGACGATCATTAGTATCAATATATAAATTAATTTTAAAATAAGAATGTCACATATATTATAATTTGCTCGATAATTCAAAAAATGAGTAGACCGAAAGAATAATAGATATTGTTGATAGTAATTTATTATTAGTGTCAAGTATATCAAATATGAATGAATCTTTTAATATACAATTTACTTCTGAGTCTAGCCAACTAACTAGGTAAAATATGTTTTAGAAAAAAAAAGTAATCTTCTTACATATCTCGAGCATGAAAATAGAAAGACAAGTATATATACATGAGAATGTTTCAACTTATTTTTCTTATAACCATAATTTAATGATCATATCATTTGTTACATAATCGATCAATATCAAAGATACAAGAAAATAAGAATAACTTTATTATGAATGAAAAGTCTAATTATATAAGTAACACATTATAATAATACTAGCTATATAAGATAATATGAAGAGTGTCTATGGTAACGGTTTTCCTGCTCGTACGGCCTTTGCAATTTCGGATTCAGTTTCATTTCGAAGATATCGCTGATAAAATTCCATATAATGTTGACGATCTGATGATGTTTTGATTACACTTAGTCGTTCTTTGATGAGTTTTTTATATTCTGGCCAACATCCACCGACAAGTTCATCTTTGAATCCTCGGTGCTCTTCCAAAATATACATACGGAAGATAAATGGAGCCACAGTGATATCAACTAATGAAAATTGTTCACCCAAAAACCAAGGACCTTTAACTTGATCGAGATATGTTTTAAGAGTCTTAACAAGTTCATTTAAAGCTTCTTTCTGCTTGTCTTCTTCTTGAGTTTGCATAGTTCGGAAGAATGCAGGTGTAAATTTTTTCGCTAGATGGTCAATCCAAAGTCGGCATCGTGCACGTTCAAAACTGTCTTTTGGCAAAAGTGGCTTTGAACCTGTAAATTCATCTTCCAAAAATTCATTAAGAATTAATGACTCGTGCAAAGCTTTTCCATGGTAAGCGATAGCAGGAGTTAAGCCGAGAGGATTAATGTCCAAAAACTCCTTTTCTTTTTTGTATGGATTTACTTCTCGATATTCATATAAGATTTCTTTTTCTTCTAA
>CAJNOI010001958.1:0-11501 GCA_905250115.1 Adineta steineri | reverse complement strand
GTTAATATCTATAATGAAAAAGTAGATTTAAAAATTAAAAAAATAATGTTAATTATTAATTGAAATAAATTAATATATTTAGATCTTTTTAGTAATATGGTTTTGGCTTGCTTTTGTTTCGATTGGATCGATTTATGGTTTAATGAAATGGTTTCGTTATTTTACTTTAAAATCACGTAAAAATTTTATTCGTCGATATTTAAAAGCAAATGGAATTGATTATCATTCAAGACATACAGCAAATTATGATAATGAAATGCTTCGAACTTTTGTCGATAGTTATTGTCGTCAAGATGGAATCTTATTGTAAATAGTAATTTTTTTTATTTTGATTTTTTAATTTTTTTTTTGTTTTAAGGTTACGTATTATTACTGCAAATATGAATAATGTTATTGTTGGTGAACTTATTTGTGCTTTATGGGATAATTGGCAAAAACAACGACAAATTCGTATTGATACTTTATCTCAACATATTGCAAATAATAAAGAAAAATTACTCGATGATCATGATAGTAATAATTCAACATTACCACATTCAAAAACAGGAACATTAAGCATCCATGATGATCGTTATTTATTATTACCACCGCGTATTTAAATCATCAAAGGATTTTTCTCGTTTTTGTACTCTGTATTGTTTTTTTTTGTGCAGAACGTTGAAAAAATATCTGAGTTTCCTTTTTTTTGTCATTTTTTAAGTTTTTTTCCGAAATAAAATTGCAATAAAAAAAAAGCATGGCTTTTCGATTTTTATGATTCACAAATCACAATCTTTTTACTTGAGGCTGTGGGTGGAGTAGAACACGCGCACTCTCACCCACACCGACCTCACACTCTGTATGTATGATCACATCCAGGGTTGAATGTAAATGGAAAATAAAAGAATAGAAAACATGTGATCTAATATATTAAATCAGAAAACAAAGGAAAATAGATATATGATCTAATATATGATATCAGAAAACAAAGAAAAGAAAACGACAAGAGAATATCTAGGTAGCCTTAGACTAAGTATATAAAGAATAGAATCGATGATTTATTTTATATTTTATAAAGGGGCCATCCATTAACGACGTCCATGTAAAAAGGGCATTTTTAAAAACAATCCGTTAGTTCAAGCATATCTCTGTAATTTGTTTTGCATAACAGTTCATCAATTAATATTAAATAAAAAACTCCCAAATAAGTTAATATACAAAATAAGCAAAACGAATATTTCATAAAGAATAAATAAAAATAGAATCTGTTACAAATTTAGTTTTTTAAATACATAATATAATATTGAGCATAGAATATAAAGAAAAGATATTAAAAAAACAAGAAAAGTTATCCTGAATATTATATTATCAAAAAATATAAAATAAACATTCTACTGCTCTAGAAAATAACTAGCTTCCGAAGCAGCATAATCATCAATTAGTTCAACACCGGAGTCACTTTTAACTGATTTATTTGGTTCATCAACTGTTGCTGTTTCACTATCTGATTCTAATTCTTGTGATACAATCAATAGCTCTTTGTTTAAGTAGCGGACTTATCTTTGGTATTCTACATTCATTCATATACGTTTAAAAGAGATGACTCTTAAGAATGCTCTCCAAAAATGAACTTAATATGCAAAATACTAGAAAAATAATGTTGAATAAAATTTCAGCAAATTTTATAACAACTAAATTTTGATATGAAGACAGTAAAATCGTTATTTCTAGGGTGTCTCAAATAAATATACGAGGCTGAAAAGTGTCTTTTTTCATTACATATATTTTCTTGTGCACGTGTTGATGGCTTGGATATATAAGGAATGGTATTAGTCTTTTTTCCTAAATTTTGAGTCTTAAACCATTTTTTGTAAAATAAAATGGTAGACTTTCTGAATAAACTAGAAAATCTGTGATGTTTTTGGCGTCCCATGGTGGATTAATTTGCTTTAAATGCATAACAAATGAACGAAATTTTCTTTCTCTTTCAATAATGGTTCATACAACATGTTCTGTGTTAATTCATTCGTAGAAGACTAATACTATTCCTTATGTATCTCAGTCATCGACACGTGCACAAGAAAATATATGTAATGAAAAAAGACACTTTTCAACCTCGTATATTTATTTGAGACACCCTAGAAATAACGATTTTACTGTCTTCATATCAAAATTTAGTTGTTATAAAATTTGCTGACATTTTATTCAACATTATTTTTCTAGTTTCTCATTAATGAAAGCAGTTATAGACCTGAAACTTTGTGATTATATAGTAGTAGTTATGATCAACAATCTATAAAAGTTTCATGAAGATTCGCTTTTCATAAGCGAGAAAACGTAAAATTTAGAATCTAACTAGGCAAAATTGGAATTCTAGTTTTGACCAGTCGGAATTAGAATTCCATTATAGACTAGTACTTTTTCTGGACAGAGTTGAAATTTCAATTCTGTCTAGGCACAACTAGAATTCAGATGAAAATAAACAACTAGTCACATGTTTTTCTATACGAATAAAATCAAAAATGGAAATTAATCACGATGTCATGCTGGTAAGTGGTATAAATTCAGATGAAAATGAACAAATACAGTCACGTGTTTTTCTATACGAGTAAAATAAAAAAGGAAATTAATCACGATGTCATGCTGGCAACTGGTATAAATATAGATGTACATATTATAATATAGTTAAAATATGTCTGAATCAAATTTAACAATCGTCGAAACAAATTCTGCTGAATCCCTTTATTACAAACAATTAGAAAATCATATTAATTCTTTAAGTATTAAATTTAGAGAAAAAAAGTCTTATGAAACAAAAAATTTACAATAATATTGTTGAATGTTTATTATTACCGAAATGAAAACCATCAGGTTCGTTTTCTCCCAAATTTATTTATTTGTTAAAACAAGATTTTATTTTAATAAAAAATGTTCATATATTCATATATTGTAAATTTCCATCGTATTTGTTCATTTTCATCTCAATTCTAATTTTGACTAGTCAAAACTGGAATTCCAATTTTGCCTAGTCAGATTCTAAATTTGGCTTAGTCTCAATTTTTACCCCAGCATATATATGACAATATGTATGTTGTAGGCAAAACTCAAATTTGAATTTTAACTAGGCAGAATTCAAATTAAATTTGTCATTCTTTTTAGTTATAATACTTGGGAATTATTATCTCTCGAAGATACTATGATAAAATTACAGAATTCTTTAGAAGAAATAAATCGTTTTGTTAAATTAGCTAAAAAATATTGTACATAGTCAAATGATCATAATTTAACAAAAGATGAATCTGCTGCAATTCATATTTATATTATGGAAATGGCTGATGATTGAAGTGTTTATCGAATTTTAAATTAAAAATTCCGTGCAGAAGATTGATCAAAAGTTCGTCTATGATTTGGATATTTAAAACTTTTAGATTTTGCAACATCAAAATTACCTGAATTTAAAGAAATTATCGTGGAAGTTTTTTTTTTTTTTTTTTTTTGCACAAAACTGGGTTTATTTATTGTGGAATTGTTAAAGATGTTGCTATGAAATTTAAAAAAGGTCAAAGAATTACTTGGTGGATTATAAGTTCATGTTCAACATCTATTAATGTTATTTTTTCATTTCTTAATAAATCTTCTTTGGTTAAAATATTTAATATCGAATGTTTAAATGGAAAATCTATTTCATTATATACGTCTTATCCAAATGAAGATGAAGTTATTTTAAAGCCTGAAACAATATTTGAAGTTGTATCTAATCCATTAAGCCATCATGGCAGATTAAATATTATCAGGGGTGTCCCGATGGGGAGCTTTTGGGGCTTCGACGTCCCCCAATCTTAGAAAATTTTGTTTTTTTAGCTCGTCAGTTTATGAACATTTTCAGAAAGTTCTAGAAATAATCTTCAAATTTATGTAAAAATTTGCAAGAAACGGCACGATATTTTTTAAATTTCGAAAAACTTTAAAAAAATTTTCATAAACCTTAAAAAATCCTCCAGAATTTTTTGAACATCTTGAAAATCTAAAAAAACTCAGAAGATGTTGAAAATTTTTTGAAAACTGGATAAATTTGAAGACATTTTTTAAAAAAATCTTGAAAATCTTCTGAAATTTCGGAAAATTTACCAATATGCTTGGAATATTTTTGAGACTTTCCAGGAAGACCTCGCAAAATTCATCGGCGCTCGCCCCCCTCAATGTTTTGGACCACGAGACACCCCTGAATATTATTGATTCAAGAGAAATTAATGATGATAAGGATAATGATGATGATGATTTTTATTATGGTTATGAAGAATTAGAAGAAGGAGAAGAATTACCTAGACCATCCAACTCAAGTAGGTGTTTTGACTATTCAATCTGTTGAATAACAAATCAATAAAATGAATTTTGATGAATAAATGAATATGAGATTAATTGTGTAAAATCTAATTAATAAAATAATACAAAATATTATTTTATTTTTAAAAATTTCCTAAACCAATCGAATAAGAAATTGAAATAGTTTAGGACTAGATTAATTTCTTATCATAAATTCATATTTATTTATTTTTATTTCAAATTCAAAAAACATTTGTTTTATTTGACTAATCAAGATACATTGCTCTACGGAAATATTTATAGAAAAATTTATGAAAATAATATATTTTTCAATATAAATAATTTAATAAATAAATCATGGTAGAGTTTATGATTTGGATCTTAAAATAATTGAATGAATAAGAAAAATTTGATATTTTATTATTAAATTTGGTTGATTAACAATTTTAATTGAAAAATAAGGTAGTCCACCAGAATAATCTAAAAATAATTTATTTTTATTTAAATAAAATATTAAAAATGTTTTGAGGTCAATAGGTTTTTCTACTGAAAACAATTAATCAATATTTAAATTTACCATTAAACTTAAAATATTTTATAATTAAAGTATGTATTGATTAGAAAAACACTAAATATTAAATTCATATAAAAATTTTATCATTTCAATAAGAAATGAATTGAAAAGAAATAATTTCTAATTCGAAAACTATTCTTTGTTCTTTATATAATCGAATAAAATTTAGTTTTTCTCAACATTATTTTTTATTAATAAAATATCTTTTAATTTAAATTGTTCGAATTATAAGTCTATTTTTTTATATCTATCAACACACTTTTATTCTTTGTAGTAGTTCGATTAAATATTTTCAGTTTATTTTCTAGTTTAAGTATTTATTTAAAAACAATTTTGTTAACCCTTTGACTTTCGAATTATTTTTCGTTGGATTTACTTCTTCTAGACATACGAATATATGTTAGGCATATCTCATTTGTTTTCACAGGTGATTAGTCGATTTGCGCAATGTAAGTTACATTGAACTCTATTAGGCTGAACGGAAATTTTAACTGTTGAAGTGTATTAATTGCAAAACTTATACAGTGTTTCCATGAAACTATAATATCCAGAGCAACAAAAGAGTAAAATGGAAAATGTGAAGGCGGCGTATACGGCACAGGTACTTCGAAAAAATCCTAGAACACTTCCTATTACTTCCTTTCAAAAGATTATTTGCTAATTTTTATGAACTACAGTATGAGAGATATTAAAAAAACGGGTGTAGCTTTTTTATACCAGGGAAGTCAAAGGGTTAAATCATCGCTTTTTCTGTTTTTTGAAAAGATTTATCCTAATATAAAATTCAAATCAGAGACCGGAGGTATTGGAAAAATTTCATACCGTCCCGTACCGTGTACCGCTTTCACTCGTATCATACCGTACCGTCCCGTACCACCTGATAATTTTTCGATACCGTACCGTACCGTTACCGCCTAGAGTCTGAAGTATACCGTCTCGCGAAATACCGTACCGCCAGAAAAAATTTTTAAGTTTTTTCCAAAGCTATTACGATCCGTTTTATTGAGTTATCGGATCATATATAGATTACTTTTTCAATGGATATTGACAACAAACTATAAAAAGAATTATAAGAGCATACGAAAAAAGGAATTCCAAGAACGCATGAACTTATTAATTGATACATAACGTTGCGCAATTTTACAGAAACAAAGCATGGACAAGTTAAGTACAAAATTATATAAATATATACAAGTGTTTCATGCACTTTAGTATTAATTTCGGGCGTACAATTATCAAAAGTTTTAAATTAAGAATAATAAAATAAACTTGTAGGGTGAACTGGCTCTAAAGGTGGCAAGTCAAGTCCTTTTTCGACTCGAATCAAGTTAAATTAAGCCAAATCAAATGACTTGCGACTTAACTTAAACTATAACTTCGATTTGAAGATTTTCGAGACGTAACTTGACTTGATTTGTTCGAAATTTTCAGTTATTGATTTTTACTTGACTTGGGTCAAAAAGTCGTTGACTTGCCCATATCTGACCGAAACCATCGTCATAGTAAATGGTTGCACATCTTTATATATCTTTTGGACTAATCGATCTTTTCTTTCTCAGAAATAAGAACTAAGGAATCAAACAGTTTTTGGATGGTTATGTACAGTACTCAAATTTTTAGAAGATGATGAGGTCTCAGATGATAGTAATATGAGACAGTTTTTCGATCAGCTGATTCGCAGTTATATGTTCGTTAAGAAACGTAGTGCTGTATGAAATGTAGGAATTCGTTGTAAACCATAGGTATTATGTGAAGCAAAACTTAATATTTTTCTCAGAAATACCAGGGATATCGACCTTGATAGAAAACTAAATGACTATTAGCAAATAATTGCATGAGTTTTCGTAATTTTGATTCTCGAGAATAATATATTAAGTTTCATTACGTTCTTAAAAGTGTTGAATCGTTTGACGATTGCACGTTTCATTTAACAATAATATTTACGAGAAAAACAAAAAGCAAGCGATAAAAATCGTTCTCCTACAGCAATTGTTCACATCAATTGGTCGTTAATATATAACAACGACGATGGTTCTCAAACATCTTTATCTGACTTCCTAGGGTCCAAATGAGTATAGGTCATATTCGACAAAATGATAAGAAGTTCAAATAGCTGCGGATAAGAGATTGAGACAGGATTAGCTTTGCTAAATTCGTTTTAACATATAATGTGAATGAAAAAAATTTAATAGATGTTTTCGAAAATCATTGCTAGAAGGCTTCTTTTAATATAGACGCGGGAGTGCGGTATAGCCCTCTCATACCGCATACCGTACCGTACCGCCCTACTTCTTTTTTTCCTATACCGTCTCGTCCCGGTACGGTACGGTACTGATACCGCATCCCGCCGGTCTCTGATTCAAATCTAAACAAATTTCTAAGATTAGATGGAATTTTTATATTTTTTTATTTGAAAAATCTCTTTCAATATTTTAATGAAAAGATTATTTTGTTTTCAAAATGTTCAATAAATTTAAGTTAAGTTTAAATTTTTAGTTTAAAATATTCAAATAAACAAGAATTATTTAATTTATTACTAAGGAAGAAATTTTTGCTCGATTTTATTTAAGTCATTGAAGTAAAAATAACCTTCATTTAAAAACATTTCCCTAAATTATACTGTCATAAAAATTAAATAAAGAATTTTTAATTATAAAATTTGAAGAAATTATTTAGAATTAAATTTGTTTGATTAAAACTGAATTTAGCAAAAAGAAAATTTTATTTTATTAAAACTAATTCAAATACAAGTTTTTCTTCTTATCTTCGCTCTGTTTTCATTTAGAAAGAATGAAAAAGAATAAATTTCAACAATTTGGAATTACTGTTCCTGAGGGTAAAAGACCAGGACAGAAATGAAATCGACTCTTTCGTCCTCAAGGGATCTGTATTGATAGAAATAAATCAATTTATATTGTTCATTTTTCGAATCATCGTATTGCTAAATGGAAACTGAATTCAAATAGAGGTCGAATAATTGCAGTTGGAAATAGAAGTGGAAATCAAAATAGTCAAATGAATATGCCATCAGGTATAGTTTTTGATAAAGAAAATAATTCTTTTATTATTTTGGATTGAGAAAACAAACGAATAATTTGGTATTTTGACCAAAATCAAACAAATCGATAAATTATTATTTCATATATTAATTGTGTGGGTCTGACAATCGATAAAAATGGAATAATTTATGCTTCTGATTGTGATAAGCGTGAAGTAAGATGATGGGAACAAGGAAATAAAAAAGGTGAATTAGTTGCAGGTGGAAATGGTGAAGGGAATCATCCAGAGCTGGAAGCGGACGGATTTTTTCCATCCGGTCCGATCCAACCGGACTACAAACGATAGAAAAAAAACAATTTTTTTTTAAATTTTAAATATTTTTACTACATGATTGGAACGCAAAAAAAATTTCTATCATTTAAAATAAAAACGCTATTATCAACATAAAACTACATTTTTCGTGCCTGATTACTCCTCCCTTCCCCTGGACATCCTGAATTGATGACCGCTAATAACTATATGTTAAATTATATTTCTAGATTTGTTTTTATTTACATTTTCAAGAAATAAATGACTAGTTCATCTCATCAATCAACTATTCCAGATATGGATGAATATTCGTTTTGGTTAACTATCAGCGATAGTGTTAATAATGATAATAGCGTGGTGGAAATGTCTCAAGATAAAATTAAACAATTAAAATT
Source organism: Adineta steineri (assembly GCA_905250115.1). Lineage (NCBI taxonomy): Eukaryota > Metazoa > Rotifera > Eurotatoria > Adinetida > Adinetidae > Adineta > Adineta steineri. The sequence goes on along the minus strand of CAJNOI010001958.1, from coordinate 2,921 downwards.
AGATAATTGCAATACTATTACATTAAAAAGTAATATTGGATTTATAACAACTTGCAACTTTAAATCTCGACCATTCTGTCGTTTTAACGAGATAATATTAAACAGAATTACGTTACATAATTTAAAGCTACACCTCGGGAATAAGGTGTTAATAGAAGGATGCTATGATATTCCAGTTGCTCAAGATGTACGTATTTTACCTGTTGTTGAAACGATAAATGGATTAACCGGTAATTGGTCTGAAGTTTTGTTAAAACCATATTTTGGAGAACGTAATTTATCAGTCCACAAAGATGATATTTTTTTGGTTCATGCAGCTATGCGGTCAATGGAATTTAAAGTTATTGATACTGGAACAGATCCGTATTGCAAAATTCTATCGACTACAGTTATACATTGTGAAGGTCATTCAATTCCACGTAAAGATGCAAATTCATCGTTAAACGAAATTAGCTACGATGATATTGGTGGCGTACGAAAACAATTAGCCCACATCAAACAAATGGTTAAACTACCATTAATACATTCACAATCATTTAAAACGATTGGTGTTCGGCCATCACATGGTATTCTTCTCTTTGGACCAGCAGGCACTGGTATAACAAAAAATAAATTTTATTTTATTATGAAAAAGAAAATGTTTTATATTTTAGGTAAAAAATTGATCGCACGTGCTGTAGCAAATGAAACAGGTGCCACCTTCTTTTTAATTAATGGACCTGAAATTATGTCCAAATTGGCTGGTGAATCAGAATTCAATTTACAACAAGCTTTTGTAGAAGCTAAAAACGGAGTAAATAGATAATAGTTTTTTTTATTGATTAAGATTAAGAAATTATTCAATAATATTTTATTTGTAGAATTCTCCAGCTATTATTTTTATTGATGAACTTGATACTATTGCACCAAAACATGAAAAAACTCATGGTGAAGTTGAACGTCGTATTGTATCACAACTATTAACATTAATGGATGATCTTAAGCAACATCCACATATTATTGTTATGGCAGCAACAAATCGACCAAATTCAATTGATCCAGCACTTCGTCGTTTTGGTCGCTTTGACCGCGAAGTTGATATTGGCATACCTAATGCTGCTGGTCGTCTTGAAATTCTTAGAATTCACACAAAAAATATGAAGTTAGGTGATGATGTTGATCTTACACAAGTTGCTATTGAAACACATGGTTATACTGGTGCTGATTTAAAATCTTTATGTTTGGAAGCAGCTGCACAACAAATTCGTAAGAAACTGGATGTTATGTATTTACAACAAAATCCAATTGACATTGAAACACTGGTTTCAATAGTGGTTACTCAAGATAAATTTCAAGCAGCAATTAATCAATCACGACCATCTGTATTACGTGAAGCAGTAATTGAAATTGTGCCAACAGTGGAACTTTTTGATTCAGATAATATTAAATGTGCATTAAGTAAAATAGATTTTGAATTTGTAACAACAGCATGGCCAGATATTGGTGGTTTAGAAAATATCAAACTTAAATTACAAGAACTTATTGAAAAGGATGTTTTACCGCCACAAAGATTTCTCCAATTCCATAAGCCATCATTAAGTGGAATTTTGCTTTACGGACCACCGGGTTGTGGTAAGTTTATCGAAACAAAACAAGAAACTTTTTTCATCTTCACTTATTAATATTTTCTTATTTTAGGTAAAAAATTATTAGCAACAGCTATGGCCTCTGACTGTGAAGCTAATTTTATTCTGGTTAAAGTTCCAGAACTATTAGCTATGTGTTGTGGAAAACCTGAAGCTAGTGTATGTGATATATTTGACAAAGCTCGTCAAGCAGCACCATGTGTGCTCTTTTTCGATGATTTCGACTCAATTGGTAAGCTCAAAAAAAAATAAATAAAAGAACACGTATTTAATTTTTGATATTCATAGCAAAAGCTCGTCGTGGTAGTGATGGCGGTGCTGGTGGTTTAGTTAATTGTCTCATTAATCAATTATTAATCGAGATGGACGCCATAGGTACAAAAAAAAATGTTTTTGTTATTGGTGCAACCAGTCGACCAGAGATCATCGATTCAGCTGATCTTCAAGCAGGTAAAAACTTACCGATTAATTCCTGATGTTATTAAGAAAAATCAGTAAGATTTTCTGATTTACACCTAGTTTGCTGCAATTAATAGCTGATGTTTTACCATTTTCTGTCTAAAAAATTTACTGATTCTTTATACCAAATGAAATATTAATTTAATATATATATATGTATTTAGGTCGTCTCGATCAATTAATTTATGTTCCACTACCTGATAATAATTCACGTATGACTATTTTAGCAACTGCTTTAAAACAACTACCTGTACCAGAATATGTTAGTTCGGATATTTTGAATGTTTTGGCTGGTATGACCGAAGGTTATACTGGTGCTAGTTTAACAACAATGTGTCAACAAGCTTCTAAACTAGCAACACGAGACTTCAAACTTACAAAACAACAACAACGTAATGAACAAATAACAACGGATTCTAATAAACCCAATCCAGTACTACAAATTAGTCTTGCTCATTTTGCTGCCGCTATGAAACTTGTTCAACGATCAGTTAGTGACAACGTAATTAATAAATATAAAATGTTTGCTGAAAAATTACAACTATCTGGTGGTAGTGATGGTTAAGGTGGACATCGTGGTAAAAACAATGATGAGGATATTTTTAATGCTCCATCCATAACAACCATTGTAGTTAAACATTCTAGCATTATCAATTAAATCTATTTAAAAAAAAGATACATTAATGTTAATTTTTTATAACGCCCTAAAAAACTATATTACATTTATGTTCTTAATATCTGCTTTGATTTTTTTTCCTTAAAAAAATAAACATCATCATTGCAACTTCTTTTTTTTATTATATTGACATTTGTGGTAAACCAAATCTGGCGGCATAC
>CAJNOI010001957.1:0-11508 GCA_905250115.1 Adineta steineri | reverse complement strand
TACATCGATCAATAGATGATAATAATACAAAATAGGTAGCTACAAGAGGTAGTGCAGAAACTAGATAAGCACGAAGCTTACAATATGCACGATCTGTATTAATTAATGTGCTGCCAAGATGATCAGCAGCAAATCGAGAGATAAGTCCAAAAGTGATGGATAATAATTCAAAGACAGCTGATAGAAGAAAATAGAAAGCACATGAAGTTTTTCGAAGTTGAGGTGATGTAAAAGTGATAAAGTTGCAGAGACAACCAGTGATTCCAATGATGAGAAGAATGATAGGTCCATAATAAGTGATTTGCGTAGTGATAATTTGTATTGAAGCTTGAGTAGTTGTACTGACTGATTGAAAACTATTGGTTGTCGACATATTTTGTAATTTTTGTATATAATTAAAGCTTTCTCATTAAAGTTAACTTATATATTGTGTTGCAGCAGCTAATGATAATTTTGACTAATTTTTTTTGTTCTTGTTCTAAAACTGCATGAAAATCTACAGAAGTAAAATGTATTTTATATTTAATGAAAAGAGCGTATATATATATATATGTCAGTCAAAATGTAATTAGAAGGAAAAAATAAATAAATACTAAGATTGTGTTATTTCTATAGAAGCAATAAGTAGTAGGAAAAAAGAATATTGATAGAATGAGTGTTTTGGGATAGCATACAAATGAACTTGTTAGCGTTCGTATGCTCCAGTACCATCTCCTGCTCGACTTACATATTTGTCTTACATAGAAAATACATGTTTCTCTGGACTTTTTAAGCAAACTATTATTCTCATTTTCTTATAAGGATGCTTAAAGGAATTATTATCAGTAAGAGTCACAATTGTTTTAAAAATATTAATCTACAAATGCTTTTAAGAGGCATCTGCTACCACTTTCACATGAATGCAACGCATCTGTTTCTTTTCTTTCAACGAAATATCTCAGCTTTTCATCATTAATTTTTACTTATTTCATCTTACAAAATAACGATGAATTTTCAAGTACTTCAAGTATTTTAGCTGGTTTGATTATAATTAATATCTATTTTTATTTTAAGAAAAATAAGAAACTAAATATATTCTGAGTTCATTTTTAAAATATTTAGTTACGAAAATTTTTTCAAATTGATCGACAAGATTTATAGAAATATTCATATAATACAGAATAATTCGTTAACTAAATAAAAGAGAAGTATCTTTAATCTATAATACAAAAAAATTGGTTATAGTTAGCAAAAGAAAAGCAAAAGATTTTTAATACAATTTAGATTAATGAAGACAAAGAACTACTGCGTTTGATTTAAATAAGAAACTAAAAAAGCTCCTCTTCAATTTAGATACATGATACTCAGACAAGAATTATCTTTAATTATTTTTTAAGATTAAACAATACTTTCAATTAGAGCAAATAATTCATGTATAATTGTAATCTACGCACTACATAAGTATGAATGACAAAACTAACGACTTAATTCTTTATTTTAAGTACAAAATGAAAGACTTTCTTAGGACTAACTAACAATTCGATTATGATGTTGCAAATTTTACAAGATACTTCATATTGAAAAGTTTATTGGTTAATTGCATAGTAGAATATCTTATCTATAATAATATAGACAAAATTAACAAAAAAGTTCTCATAGTATCAAACAAAAATATAAAAGTAAAAAAGACGTTTTTTTGTATTATTTTATTGAATGTTCAAAATATTACATCCGTTTGTAACGGTTTGTCAAAAGTTATTTTTTTAAATCTTCATTGAAATATTTTGAGCTACCGATTCTTTATTATTCCTGCACCTACTTGTATTAAGTTACTATCAAAATTGGGATTTTAATTCTCCCCGGGTGAAATTTGAATTGGAGACACTTAAAGATTGAGCAAATAAAGTGATTTGCATTTTACAATTTCTTTTTTGACAAACAAGTTACAACTCATATTTTCTAACTTATTTACTCATAAATATCATGAATGCTACACACAGTTAACAAAAGAAATTTAATTTCAATGATTGTATTGAAATATCTATTCATACGATTAATAGAAGAAATATCGATTCTAAATATTTATCTTGCTCAATTCTTAAAACGATTGAAAATAATAGTAATGTTTTGTATAAATTAATTTGTCAGTATGGTAAATTAGAAACTATATTTTCTATTGAAGAACTGATCAATGTAAAATCAGCTTGTCCGGAAAGATTACGTATATATAATTGGAAAGAAAAATATGTCACCAAACAATGCTCATGGATAAAAGCGAGAATATTTTGATAGATCAAATGTCATTCTATCTAGAGTCATGTAAAAATATGAGTAAATAAGATAGAAAATAGAAGTCATAACTTGTTTGTCAAAAAAGAAATTGTAAAATAAAAAATAGTTTATCAAATAAAAATCTCTTTATTTGCTCGGTTTACCGATACTCAAATTTTAACTTTGTCTAAACATAAATTAGAAATAGAACAGAATTGACTTCTCTAGTGAGATTGAAGAAAAATACGCTTTTCACACAAGAAAGTATTAGTGTTAATTATATTAGGTCTTGACGTATGTGTCTAATTTTGGAGAACCCATATATCTTTGAATGAAAGACAATAGATTTAATATAAATACAAGTCTAATGAAATTTTCAAGGCTATAAATCGTTTATTTCAATTTTATAGAAATTTGCATTGGTCCTTTTCTACCAAACTACAACGGTTTCTATAGTTGTAAGAAAAGAAGAAAATTAATTACGTTTTTAGAAAGAGTGTGGGTGAAGACGTGGATTTTTGATTGAAACCCCTACATCCTTCAAAGATACTTTTCAACTTTCGGCCATTTTGGAGAGAAAAAATAGAAAAATGGAACGAAGTTTTTAGGAAAGAGTCATCACCCCCAAATCCTTTTACAGTTTTTACTATCTTGATGCCCTCTATTGCACGATCTATGAATGAAGAAAATCAGTGTTAGAGACCTAGACCGGTTTCCTCGTCATTTAAATTAAATACTAAATAAACTTTTATTTCATATAGAATGATTTAACAATCGATACAAGTATTTCAATTAGCTTTAAATCTAAACGTAAACGAAGAAAATTAAAAATTTCTAAAATTGCTTCAGAAAACCTCATCTGTTTGGTTATAATAATTATTTGATCTTTTTACAAATTAAACCTTCTATAATTCTATTTTTGAATTCAGAAGTTTATCAAAAACACGTTGATGACGATCGAAAATTTTATCTGTAAGCTGTCGTCGTACAAGTATTAAAAACAAGAAAAACATAATTCGTTAATTGAAGAAGTCATCATACAATCAAAACAACATATTTCATCGTCTATACATCTTATTAATAAATCTATTGAGATCCTTGTTGATAAACAATATTTGAAATGAAATTCAGTAGATGAATATAGTTATATCATATAAATCTTTTTCTTTTCTTTTTACCAATTAAAGTATCTTCTTATGTTTAAACGATTTTCGTCAAAAAAAAATGTTCAAAAGGTGGTTGAAAAAATATAGATACTTAGGTGCACTCGGAACATAGAGTTTACTTGTCCAATCCTCTAGGACGATGGTTCCTGAAGCAGTATTCCGTGAATTTCAAGGTGTGGGTGTGGTCGACAATATTCGCTACATCTAACCGTTATACCCACACCCTTGCTCACATTGTATTGAAAAAAAGAATGGCTTTTAATAAATCATACGACAAAAAAAAAGACATTCGTATTGAAGAACTATTAAATGCCATGTTATTTCTAATTACGAAGAAAAGTCAGTTTGATGATACCGACACATTTTTCGTCTTTATCAATTCATTCCTATTTTGCTATTTAGTTTTCAATATATTATACATTGTATTTCTTCTCAATAAATAAAATAAAATAAAATAATTCTAATCGAATGCATTAGTGCGCAGTTCTGATGCATTTTTTCTCGACGATTTTCGTTGATGTTGTAGTTAGAAATGTGTCAATAAATGAGATGAGTTCATGAATATTTTATTTAAAACAAAATAAAGTATTTATTTGTGAGAGAAACAAACCAAGGAAGAGTTTCAGAAGCTTCTTCATTTTGACTTAAGTTAATGAACAATAAGAAGAATTATAACAACTATTATTCTTATTCATAATAGATGTCTATTACAAAAGTATGTTAATAGTATAACAGTAAAGCAGAATTCGAAAGAGAGAGAAAGAAAAATAAAACAGAAAAGAATTAAAAAGTCTTTATGCAACAATTGTTTTTCTTATTAAAACTGTTTGTATCTTTCTTCATTCAATATTTTGATTGCGACATTTTTTTCGACGTTTGTAATATATATCAACATCACGATAGTTTATACATCTTAAACAATTTCTTTGGATTAAAATATAAAGAAAGCATTTAGCTTCAGTCTTGATAAAATTTTAGTTCTCGCACTTAAAAACTATGAATAGTTTCAATTAAATGGATCAAACAAAGTTATATTTTTTAAAATTAATAAAATAATAAAGAGAAGAATCTATATGTATTTAGCATATTGCTCTTCGAGAGACTTCTTATTACCAAATAGTTATGCTACTATGAAATGTTTTGTTATAGAAACAAGAAAACATTTGAGTCAATAATTTACAAAAATCTACTCAGAAAAATCAGAAAGGATGGCTCAATTTCTGCCAAATTTTAGAAATTTTTTTGTGAAGCTTTCAGAGTTTTATGATAAACTTAAAAAAAATCAGAGTTTTAACATATTTTTGTGTTTATTTCTATTTGAAGGCTCAATAAAATACTTTCTGCTGATAAAAAAAATCTCGCGAATAGTGCATGATTTGCAAGCCTCTACACTGATATGTGACAGAAAATTATATCAAATAATACCCACACTATTCTCTGTCTCTTCACAATCTCAAAACAATACAACAACAATAAATTTCAAAATTATTTTGCACGTTGGTTACCATTAGAATGTCACGTCTCTTTACTCATTGTGAAATCAGAGAGAGGGAGAGAGAGCTAATAAAATAAACAATGATGCAACATTCTCTGTTGCTTGATTTTTCTTTCGGTAATGTTGAGACATAATCCATTAAAATTTCTTCGATGTTTTTCGCCTCAAGAACAAACATTTCATAATTCAGCATGAATAAGTATTCAAATTTCTCAAAACAAATACACACATATAAAAGAAGAAGAAAAAAGTAGATTCTATACTCATTTTAGAAACGCGAACGTTAAATCTCAGTTTATTGTCCGATCGTTTATTTCATTATATAAAGAAGAAACAACAGTTGATTACGAACAATATGGAGCAGGTTTTATACCTTGTCCTTTTCATTTTATTAACACTAGGTTCTGTGTCTGATGGAAGCCATTTTCGTGGTGGTATCATTTCATGGTAAGTAAACTCAGATAATGCTTGTTCTTCTAATCAATCATGCATATTTTACTTTTTACAATATTTTTGTCTTAGGCGTCCGCTGAATAATACCGTACAGGGTACCACTGTACAAGTTCTTTTACATCAAAGATATTTTTGGTGGAGATTGTTTTCCGGTTTTGGTGGATATTTATGCACGGAAAATGATGTTGCTCTTGGAACATCTATTAATGTAGGCAGTGCTTATTTGACGTGTTTAAAAAACTGCTCAAGTTCTAGCACGTTTCCTCCATCTCCCGGAATTTTAGCTCTAATGACAACTTCAGATTGTGATACAAACCCGATCATTCAATCATGGGGTGGTGAACTCTACACTACTTTGACATTACCTTTGACAACATCAATTACAATTGGCTATGTCGGAAGTGCATGGCTGACTGCACTCTATATAGGTGGTGGTCTTGGTTGGTCAATTGTTAATCGAATGAATCTAGCTCCGAGACCTGATTATTATATCAATAGCAGTCCTGTTACAACTACATTGCCGGTAGTAATGTACCAAAGAGGTGTACCAGTAGTTCATGTTGTACAAATGGCAGATAATGATGCTACCGATGTATTGCAATGCCGTTGGGGCACTAATCAGACAACGACAAATTACAATCAAATTAGTGAATGTGGAGATGTCTGTAAGGCAATGCCCCCTGGAACTGGACTCACTGCATCCAATTGTACGTTGACTTTCACTTTACCAAAGGCTGCTATATATTATGCTTGTGCACTGCAAATCGAAGATTATTATAGCGCTAGCTCTCCGAATCCAATGAGTTCAGTTCCAATACAATTCTTATTCTATGCATACAATATTTCCGCTGGTGCATGTGCAACTGTTCCTTCAATTATTGGTGTCCGTCCAAATAGAGGTATGAATGTATATTCTATTCTAAATTAAACTTAAACATGTAATAATACTATCTTTTGTTTATTTAATTCTTTTTAGCTTGCATTGGTGTTCCAGCTAGTAAGTGCAGTGCATGCCTTTTCTTTTCTGATATTTAAAATATATGTTTTAGATGTTCCGCTCACTGAAACTGTAGAGATACAAACATATTGTCCTGGTCAAACAATTATTGATTTGGTCACTAGTTCACCTTATGGAATGAGACATAGTAATATTACCAATCCAAGTCCTGGTAAGTAATGAATAGTAGTTTGTTAGAATATGTAAACTTTTCTATTTGAAATATATTATCTTAGGTTTATGGATAATGACATTAACATGGACACCCTTAACAACACAATCTGGTCCTCAAGGTTTTTGTGCTGGTGCAATTGACAATAGTAGTTTACAATCAGCTCCATGGTGTATTACATATCTAGTTGGCTATGACTCACCGAATTTAATTCTTCCTGTATTAGTACAAGGATCAGCAAGTCCAATAGGTACTGTCTTTTCAAACCAGTCACTATTTTCCATACAAGGTAAGCATTTTTTTCCACATATAGTTTGTCTTTATTTCTAATTTAATCTTTTATTCTCTACTTTAATTACACAGCAACAAGTGCAGTTGGTCGTCCTTCTCGTAATGGAACAAACGTCTGTTTTCACTTGGACACTACAAATGCATCAGTTCTATGTTATGATGCTGGATATTCTCCAAATGTTATTTATACCGGATACACAATTGTAATTGTTACAACTTTAACATGGACACCTGGTCAATCCTATTATGTAACAATGGATAATGGATTTGCTAGTGGTAGTGTCTTTTGTCGTAAGTCTTTCTGTCTATTTTTTCCGATAAAGTAAAAGATTAAATATTTTATCATAATCGATGTAAATCTACAGATGCTGAATCGTTAGCCATTACTGATAAAACATTTTGGCGATTCGATATCTGGAATCCAGCACTTTCGAGTACAACCACAACAACTACTACTCCACCAACAACTCACACAGTTACAAGCCTAGGAACAACTACTACTTCAATCAATACTGCAGTAAGTTTATTTAAATTATCATTCTATTCTTAATATTACACTTTTTTCATAGTGTACAACAAGTGGAATAGTAGTAACTAGTACGAATGCTTCTACGACTACAACAACTGCAAGTACCACACCTCCAACTACAGCTGGTAAGAAATGACATTTTCAATAGAATATTTCATTTTGATAGAGTACTTTATTATTAATTAATTTGTATTCTAGCTCCAACAACAGCAGGCCCGACTACCACAGGCGTAACAACTGAATCAACTATTCCTGTTTTTTATCCATTAGATTTTGTAAGTTTCTACTGAAATATGATTGATATTCTTGATATAAATACATATATGTATATTAGGAAAATGCATGTAAACAGCCGGTTGCAATTATGTCAGCTATTGCCATGGTCTTTTTTATGCCTGTACATGCTCTGGCCATGTATGCTGCTTTCACAAAATTCACGAATATGTACAAACCATCAAACATTGCTGCAAAAACAAGACACAAACAACGAATGCAAAATATTCTTCGACGTTAAAGACAGTTTTGTCTTCTCTCAAATATTTGACATTTTTCTTGACACTATTTTATTTTATTTCATAATCGTGCTATTTATCAACGTGTGAAACAAACTTTTTTTGTTCCTAACTAACATTTTTCTCTATTCCTTCCAAAAATAATGATTTTGAGTGTTTTTTATTTGAATACATACATTATACTAACACTGGCGTCTAAATAAAATATATATGAATTGAAAGACAAAGATTTTTATTAACTGAATCACAGGATCATATACATGTATAATATGAGTAATATCTATAATAGAATTATTCATATCGTTGAACTAAAGAAAAAAAATGGTTTTTGAGAATGATTTGAATAGAACAGTATTGTTGGAAATATTTATAAGATGTCGTCAATCAGATCTGACAAATTGGTACAAATTCATTGAAACTCTGTATGTATTTTGAGAGTATGAGTATATGTGGATTGATGAAAGTATTTAACTTATTTTCATTATACCCACACCCACCCTATTTAATTAAATATTTAAAATCTATGGTATTGAATTCATTTATATTCGTATGTATTTAGTATGTCAAATGTTGAAAGATTTATATTGATTTTATAGTTCTTCTATTTGTTTAATTTGTATAGAATGAAAAAACACAACAGGACATTTTCTGTCCATGCGTCTCGCTATTTATTGTGTGTAAGAGAATGCAAAAATTGTCTTGAAAACTAAAAGAATTTAAGTCGCATAATAAAGTAGAAATAATAAAAAGAAAGCATATAATGTGATTCTATTTCATAGTATTTTATATATATATCGCAGATCAGTATATAATCTAGTTGAATTTGAAATAGATTTTTTTTGTTAAAATTAAATTCTTCTTTGTACTCTAAATTAGTATTACTATTAAATTTTAAGTTTGTATACGATATTTTATATTTTCATATCAATTTAAAGTTTTTTAATTTTTCAGTATCTAAAAATTGATCAGGCATAAAAAACATAGATTTACAAAGTATCATTTAAGTTATCATCCACAATTTATGGTACTCAATTTCTCTCATTAATAAAATGTGTTTTTATACTACTGCATATTATATCTTTATTTCAAGAGTATAGAAAATAATCTCAAAACATAATTTAATATTGAACTCAATAAAAACTATTTAGTAAAATTATTTTAATACTTAATGTGTATTTTTCATTAATAAACGTTCCCACTAATTATTTAATGAAATCGGTTATATACAATGAATTTTGTATGACACCTGAAATGTTACTTTTTACATACATACCTTTAATATATGCCCAAGAACTAATTTAATTATGGATATGAATTTATAAGCTTAAAATTTATAGTTACGATTAAATTAGTATAATTCAATTCTATACTTTTAAGTTATTGTTGAATCTCAGGGAAAGAAACAACAGAAAAAAATCTATCGCAATTTGAAGAAAGATAAATTTATAAAAACGCACATCTTTACGCGTTAGTTTTTACTCTTTGTCTGATCAGGTAATTATGCATAACTAAACTATATATTAGTCAGATGCAACAATTTCTGATTATTGAGTTACATGACATAATCTAATTTTCCTTTAGGAAATAATAGATAGTATTGTATTTTTGTGAACAAGTAAGTTATAGCAATAAATTTAGATTGATACCATTTCATTAGTGTATTCAGGGTGTGTGTGTGCGTGTGAGTGAGATTATCGATCTTTTCATCATTCATGGTCATTTTATTTTTTTAGTTGACAACCGTTAAATCAAAACGTTACATTTGGTTTTGAAATAGAGTGATTTTCATCAAATACTTTGTTTTATAAATTTCAAATGAATTATGGATATTCACTGTAACAGCAATATGCGTACTTAATTGTTTTATGAACGATGTGTGTTTTGAGCACTACACATTAAGACAACTGAGTACTAAGTTAGTTATATGCGAAAAGAGTATCAAATGGAAAAGATCAAATAAGAATTCTAGAAAAATAATTTGGTTAACATATTTAAAATCAATAAGAAATGTGCTGTACAAGTATAAAACTCCCAATTCAGATCATCTAAATCAACACAATTAAATTTTACTGCAATTTGCAATTCATTCTAAACGAACAACTAATTGTTCAAATACAATATACTAGTTGCGTCTGATATCATAGAGAAGACTTATTTTGCAACTATCTTACTGCTGCAATCTTCTTCTTTACCTACAAGCTAGTTGAATTTACTGTTCTTCATCGTATTTATTATCTGTATGTTGTTGTTATTTGTAGACATACTTTTTTTTGTGTTGATGTCACATATAGCTAATTTGATGCTTTAAAACCATTTTTGCTTGTTTTATATTATATGGTCGTTTTACAAACGCACCTAGTTCTGTATATATTTGATTATTTCGTTCAAAGGAAACTGCTCTAATACTTGTCAATTTAATGTTTAATTAGTTTTCAGTTGCTCTTGTTTTTATTATTTGCTGCAGCTTTGTATTTTACGAATAGTTTTAGCAATTTATTTTTGGTTTCTAACTTGAAAACATGTTTGAAGTCTAAACAATCAAGAACAATCAGAATTGAAACTTTCTCTTTTGCAACTATGTAAAATAGAAAATATTATCAAATAGGAAAGATATATTCAACATGTTAATAATTCTGTTGATCATGAACGGTAGATAAATATTTTATGTATTGAATTTTTATATATAATAACTATATTTAATATAAGACAACATATTTATAATACAAACAACACTTAATTTAAGCTATTACATATATAGACGTGAATTATTTATGTTCATCATTATGTTGACCATGATTATTCACAGGTGTTTGAATAGTATTGATTGTATTTTCTCTCAATATTGGTATCATACGTTGACCAAGTATTTTTCGAGTACAAAATTTTATTCTATTTGTAAATGCAGAACGAAATAATTGACTTGTTAACGTATAGATATAGAATGATTTACAATAATTAGCATAATATACAAGTGTAGTAAATGACATTAAGAAAGAGCCAACTAGCTTATCATAACCAATTGGTTGTGGTCCTAATACATAATATGCATAATAAATCATACGTGTTAATACCAATAATGAACTAAATCCAACTTGAAAAAGCATCATCTACAAATATAGACATAAAACAATCATAATTAAATACTATCTAATTTAAAAAGAGTAGAACAGTGTCAAATAATACTATGAGTATTGGAATAAACTATATTTTTATCTTTGTACAGTTACTCACCATAATTAATTGTGCGTTTGTTTTTTGTTCATGTCGTTGTTGTTGTTGTTGTTGAGCTGAACCAGTTGTATTTATTGTTGTTGATTTAATTGCTATTCTTTGTTTTGTTCGCCGAATATTCATCAAAGTAATAAAACCAAATATTAACATTAATACATGTGGAATAATACCAAGCCAAAATACTACAAACATACTATCATACATTGCAAATGCACCTGCTAATGCACCACATCTTGGTCGAAGATCATATCCAATAACAATATGAATACATGATATAAAACCAAGTATTATTGCCACCACACTTACACGATATGCTATTTTCCTTTGACTAAATGATCGAAGACGAGCATTTACTGATGATGACATACATCGATCAATAGATGATAATAATACAAAATAGGTAGCTACAAGA
>CAJNOI010001956.1:0-11511 GCA_905250115.1 Adineta steineri | reverse complement strand
TTAAAATATTATCATCGTGTTTCTTATAGTTTAGCACGAACATTAGTTGCTTAATGAAAGGAAATGCAAGTGGAAAATCTTAAATAATTTTATGACTAAAATGAACAAACTCTGATATTGTTTTGATGTTTTTGTTTTTTGTTAAACATTAAAAGGAATATGTAGACTTTAATTAAGCGTATTACTCAAGTTTCTTTTATCAAGTAATATCTGATTTCATTATTTGTCGTCGTGTGATAAATGCTATTCAAACATAACTAAATCTTACAGTGCTTATTAATAATATTTTTTAAACATGTATAGAGTTGCATGTGCAATTTAAAAAATTTGGTGTTAAATGTAATTCTATGATATTTGCACTGTTTTTATTGATTGTTTTTTGACAACGTGTCTGAATGAATTATTAAATTGAAAATCAAAAGAAAGAAAGTTCGTATAAGAAGATGGTTTACTTAAGATTTCAATGCTTAACAATGAAAAGAATGTTGTTGATGTTAATTTCTTCGTTAAAAAGAATAAATTCGTAAAAAAATATATTATTATATTTTGAATAATAACAAAACAACGCTTTAATATTGACGGTGATGTAAAATGATCGGTGATAAACATATTAGACGTGATTTTCTATGACGCAGTTGCAGGTAAGAGAGAAGTAAAGGAATAAAGCTTTATAACATTCACTTGCGTTGAAATTCATTCGATGGCATACATCTACCTTTTATCAATTTTTTTCTTTCTCAATAATATTAGTTGTATTTCATCTGTTACCTATTCGTGCGATCGAAATACTGAATGTGGATGTTCAAAAACGAATGCTCAACTAAACAAAATTGTTGGTGGTGAATCAGCAGTCGATTCTAGTTGGGGATGGGCTGTATCTTTACAACGTAGCTCTAATAATGGACATTTTTGTGGTGGTACAATTATATCACCATCATATATCATCACTGCTGCTCACTGCGTTCAAAACGTCTCATTCATTATTCGTTCTACAAAAGTAGTTGTTGGCATAGATGCACTTTCACAAATACCATCAACAACAGCACAAGAACGTTCCATAGTACAGGTTTCCTCACATCCACAATATAGTGCCATCACGAAAGCGAATGATATTGCAGTTCTACAACTTAATCAATCATTAACTATTTCAAATGAAAAAGGTACTGCTCGATTATGTTTCCCACGAGTTAATGCAACATCCATGGCCTATAATTATCCCATCTCAAATTCAGCACTGGTGGCAATTGGATGGGGTGTGTTACGATCAGGAGACCAGACCATACCATCTAACCTACACCTTCAACAAGTGACAGTAAATGCTCTACCGGCAGATCATCAAATGTGTGCGTCTTCAATTAATAATCGACAACTTCAGTTTTGTGCTGCTGTATCGGGTGGTGGAAAAGGTAAAAAATGATTAAAAACCTTTGTTTATAAACTATTTCGTTATAAAAATAAGAAATTTTTCATACATATATATATGTATATATTATTGTATTAGATACATGTCAAGGTGATTCAGGTGGCCCTTTAATGTATTTCGAGTCCAAAGAACGTCAGTGGGTATTAGCTGGTGTAACTAGCTATGGATATGAATGTGGCCTGCCAGGTTACGCTGGTGTATACACACGTACTTCAGCCTATCATAGTTGGCTTCAATCAGTTGTCACTGATCGTGTTATTGAATTAACAGTGAATGGTGCTAGTGACATGTTGACAGTGAGTGGTACCAGTTCTACTACAACAATGAATGGTGCAAGTTCTACTTCAAAAAGTTTATTTTGGTATATATTATCACTATATATGTTGGTACAGATACATGTATATTTTAAATAAAAATTTTCAAGATAAAATCTAAACTCATTTGCATAAATTATTGATATTGCTTTTACTTTCTTATCAAATAAAAACTCGTAATTATAATTATTGTATAAGGATATCATGAAATGAAAAAAAAAAGTTTTAAATTGATCAAGATAGTCAAGTATACGATAGACAAGTTCATTTATTAATGTATGAAGACGTGAAACAATCTTAGCGTTAAATATTATTGTTATATCTTTTCAATCTTGTGTTTGCATGATCAACATTTTTTTATATTAATAGTTGTACTTATTTATGCACAGTACGACACGACCGTTTGTTACAGTTACATAATTTTCTCAAGGAAAATAGGAACATTACCAGCATAATGATGTATTACATCTCTTTCTTTTTTAAATTATTTAAAGAATTTGACCATAAATCAAAATGTTCTAATAAAAAACGTAAGAATAAAAATTCTCTTAAAAGTTCTGTAATTAAAATCTAAACGTAGGTAAATTTTCTAAATAGATCTTTGCTGACTAATGTTTTCAAATAACAATTCAAAATCGATTGAGACCTGTTAGTGCAAAAGATTGTCAATTTAGTTTTTCAAATAAACAAGATCGATTTATGAAAAATAGTTTTTCCTACAGAACTTTGTTACATATTTTGAAGTTCAATGTTTTAACAGTATTTTTTTATTTTCGATATTTTGAAGAGTGAACTACAAAGGTGTCGAACTGTACAACATTTTTTGGAACTTTTAATATATTGATATACTTTTTATTATAAATAAAAATCATATTATATCTTGAATTGTATTGTATACGGAGTAATATGAACTCATTTAAGAAAAATTACAAAGAGATACTATCGAAATATGGAAGAGTTAATATAATTTATTATAGATATAGACAATAAACAAAATATCTTTAATCTGAACAAGATGTTATTCGTATAAATTGTTTAGAACCATGTCGAAATAATAAGTGCAATAAATATTTATATTAATTTAATTGAGACAATATATTTTTTTACAATGATGAAAATGGCAAACTTATTTATGACTAATTGATTAAACTATGATCATCTTAAATTTGTTTTCAAATATTGTCAATCATCTTCTCTTCAAAAATGTACAATGAAAATATTTACTTAAGACGACAACTCTACTCTTCCTCGACGAAACTACCTAGTTCTATTAATTACGATGGACCGGAACTTTTTGATCATCCTTTATTACTTGATACTCATTCCGATTATCAGTTAAATATAATTCATATTTTAATGAAGAGCTTAATTATTTATTTTAGTTATGAAAATAAAACCAATACAAAAAAACGTCAGATATATGATTGAATGTTTTATATACATAGTTACAAAGTGGAAAAGTAATTTACAATCGACTTAAATTCTTGAAAGTTTAACCACTTGGTCGCTATCTGTACTAACCACGTACAAATTCAGATCAGAATCAAACGCAAGAGCCACTGGTTTTTTTGAGTGAAGGTACAGAATTATTATCTTCGGCAACAACAATACCAACTGTTGAATTGACACAATACATAACTACTCGATTATTGCCTGTATCAGCAACATACAAATTACCATACGGATCCAAAACCATACCCATTTGATTATTAAGAGTATTGTGACTATCATTCACCGTTTGAAGAGTCATACTTGGACTTGACGCACCAAATGTCCATAAATATATTCCATGACCACCTTGATCACTAATATAGATTTCATTTGATGAATTCGGTACGAGTAAAATATCATAATCATTACTCAGACTATTATCACTGATCAGAAGAGTACCAGTTGTTGCATTTTGAGCCCATTCTACTAATCTTGTATTCCACATATCAAGAATATAAAGATTTGAATTATTATCAATATCAATAGCTGTTGGTTGCTTTAGATTAGTCAATGCATTTGAATGACTACCAGCCACTCCAGCAACAGTTGTGCCATTAGTAGAGTTTGGAGCAAATCTTTGTACACGATTATTGTTATAATCAACGACATACATAAATCCATTATCATCAAATGTAAGATCTGTGGGAAAATTGAGCAATGTGGATGTTGAACCTGAACTTCCTGTACTACTTCCAGCTACTGTCACACCTGTTATAGCACCTTGAATCCATTTCTGAACACGATTGTTATCATGATCACAAATATATAGAGTATTATCATTGTCGATGTACAAACAACTTGGATTTTTAAGTTGATTAGCACTTGTACCTTGTATTGTTCCAGCAACGACTTGACCTGTTTGATTCCAACGTAGATTGTTACCTTAATAAATATATTAAAATTTATATATATATCTTATCATTTTTATATAAAACAACTAACAAGAATTAAATGCTGTTGTAGTTGTCTTTGCTAAATAAAAATAAATAAAAATTGTTAATAAATGGGTGGGTGTGGCTGATATATCAATCTCGCATCTCATTTACACTTACGCCCGTACTCACGCCCTCTAGTATCTATAGATTTCCGTTCCAGTATATGTTTGATTATTTAATATGAGATAAAGAGAATATTTTTATTTACTTGTTGTTGATGTACTCGTGCTTGAACTAGTTGAAGAACTGCTTGTTGATGTACTTGTACTAGCTGTAGAGGTGCTTGTTGATGTGCTTGTACTTGAACTAGTTGAAGTTGTTGCTTAAATAAAATAAAATTAGAAAAAAAAACTAAATTTTTTAAAAATATATTAATTTACAAGTTGATGTCGTTGAGGATGTACTTGTAGTTGAACCTTTAATATAAGGAGAATTCTGAATGATGAAACATGAATATATATGAAATGATTACTTGAGGTACTCGTTGTTGCTGTTGTTTCTTTATATTTCATAATAATATATTTATTATAAATTTTTTATTCTTTATCTTTTCTTACTTGTAGTTGTAGTCGTGTTTGTAATAGTCATCTTTGGTTGTAGCACTAATAAATAATAAAAAATTATTAGTGATTTAGGAGTAGTTGTAGAAAAATGGAAGAATATCATTGGCATAATCATTAATAATAAACTGATATTGAAATATTATTAATTACTTTGAATGTATTATCATTATTTTAACTTCTATTACAAATATTATTTGTAGTTTTTCGTTTTATATGAATGTTCCATGTAATAGTGTCGCATTCTATGAATTGTACTATAAACAGTCTTGTTGAAAGATCTTCAGAAATGAAATTCAGTTTGAACTCTAGTATTTGCTGTTTTGTGGAGCTCAATACTTGCAATATATAATATGAAGGGTTTATCATCATACTGAACATTTAGGGCGTACAGAAATAAAAAATTTAGCACATATATACCTAGTTAAGATCAATTAGGCTTCACAGTTACATGCCTCTATATCAAGAAATGTTTAGTATGACAATGAACCCTTTATATTATGTATGTGTAGGTATGAGTCTATCGAAGTACTTATACAGATAATAAATTCTCATTAAATAAATAAATTACAAAAAATAAGTCTCGATAGTTCCTGATTATACTTACTACCAGTAGCAATAATTGCCGCAATTATTGCAAGTAGAATCCCACCAATTATAGCAGCAATGATAGCATAGCAACAACACCGTGTGATTCCGAATTTTGTATTTCTTTTTAATAATATTTGATTTAGATCAAAATTAGAAAAAAATATTGTGTTGAACAAATTATTTACTTTCTCTTCTTTTTATTATTTTCGTTCTCTGCTTTGTGAATGCAGTCACTAAACGAATTACAGTTAATATAAGATTTACCAACATTCTTCTTGTTAAATAAAATTTGATCTTTGCTTGTAGTTAATGCCAACAAATCATGCTTTGATGTGAAGAACATGTCTTCTGGCTAAAAAACAGAAATACTTTGAAATAATAGACTGATGGTGAAGATATTATTATGGTCCACACCCACAATTCAAAAGCTATTCATTACTTCATGTTGATTTCTCTTCATTTTTGTTACTTTTTCCTATTATTGTCACTCAGCATCATTGAAAATATAATAAAATAGGAAAAAAAAGAAGATTTACAAAAAGTTTTAAATTGAATTTGGAGTCAGAGTTCAAGACACAAGCTTCAAATAAGATCCGGAGCTGATAGAAATCAGAGCTGCCTAACTCTGTGTATGCCTTTCTCCGATAAACTAATAGTCAACTTACTCGTTGCATATGAACAAATGGATTATGAGTCTTGTTCTGATCACCCATAAATAACTGACTTCTGTTTTTTTTGAGAATTTGACAACCCACTGATATCTTTCTGATTGTTCAATAATGAATTTATATCTTGTGCATGAACTAATAAATATTTTCTCTAATTTAAATTGTTAAATAATACATTTGTTTTACCTTTATTGCTTGGTGGTCGATGCACTTTTTGCACATGAACTGTTGAGTACTTCGTACGATTTTGATCATTGCATGGTGGACTTGTACTGTTTATATGTACATATGAATAGTTGATGTTCTTCATTGACACAGGTACTTGCTTATCCTATTATAAAACTAGACTTTTAGCAAGCAGTCTTAGTATGTTAGAATGTAAGGTGTATTAGGGTTTGTGGAGAAAATACTTTCTATTCTATGATAATGAACGTTTGGGAACCAGTTCCGCTCCAAAATTTGTTCCCCACAATTCCGTAAGCACTCAAATTCACTCACAAATCCAGAATTACGGCATCAATTCCTAGAAATTCCATCCAATTCCAGAAATGGAACTCATAAACTAATATCATTCACGCCCTGTTTTAGATTTACAAGAACATATCAGGATTTATTATCTAAGTGATCGACGCGAGTTTTAATCAAGATCCCTTTAGATATACTTGCACAAAATAATTTATAATCTTTGTGAGTACATCAACTGTTTCATTTTTGTATTCAATTTTTTTCTAGAAGTTATACTGATTTTCAGGTTTAATTCTTACCTTTAAAGAAATTGGTTGTGGATATAGATATAAAAGTTGAAAAATTATTTTAGTATGTTGTTTACTGTAATCTCTTCAGACGATCATTTGTTCGTATAATGAATTCCTTCTAGCAGCTGATTATATACAACATATTTTTATCTTATATAAAAATAGTACAATCAAACAGAAGCCTTAGTCATATATTCAACGAGAAAACAATAGTTTCAATTGAATTGCTTTTTTTTAGAGTTGATTATTGAAACATATAATTAAAACGAAGACTTTCATATCGGTGCAAATAACAAAAATATTTTATTGCGCATTTCAATATGAAACTTAATTAAAGTTCAGTTAGTAGTAGATTGTGTATGAATACATACAAGAACGCGACGGAGAGCGAAAATATCTTCATAGTTAGTCGAAACAAACAGTAAGAGCCATAAAGCAGTAAAAAAACTGAGATTCCCTACTTACGTCACATTTCGAAAGATACACTCGTGTATTATACTTTATCGTATTGAAAAGGTAAAGTTCTTAGCAATTTCAAAGACGATTTCGAATTTATATCATCTAGAACATAACTTTAATTAACTTCTTTCGTAGGTGCACAATGAAAAACTGACAGATGATTTTTCACTATAAAACAAAAGAAATATTGTCCAAAGAATAAGATGAATTAATTATTAAAAGAAAAAAAATTGGAGGGTGGATGTGGGTATACTCTACAATTTAACTCATACCCACATCTATTATTAAGATTAGTTGTTGTTTTAATAGTTTTCTAAACATTTACATCCGTTTTGTATGTTCTTATTGTAATATTTCGTTTGTCATTTAATATTATAACTGAAGTTTTGTTTTTCTATTGTACTTCATTCTGCAATCAGGTATTGTTTATTACTATTTGTCTTTTTCTTGATTTTAAATAAATATTGAAACTATACATTTTGTTCATACTTGTACTCGAACAACTTCAAATGTTAACTAAGTCTCGAACAGGAAAATGTGAGTACCATATTTGAGGGTGTGGATGTGCTTGATCAGATCATGAGGGTGGGTGGGTTATCTAAAGTTTTGGCCATACTCTTATCCAGATCCGCACTCACCCTAACACACCCATACCTACATCCGTCCATATCTACATCCATTCACCAATACCCCAACCAAACCCATACATCAACATCCACCCACTAATCCACATATTCACTATCAATTAAAAGCTTCTTTTTCTGCCTCAGCACTTAATTTTATTATATTCTACTGGGTATCGAATAAACAACACACGACACACTCACATGGACAACACACATACATCACATCCGCACTTCACTGTTTTTATTTGGTTGACTTGTTGATGACTGATATTGTGACAAAAAACTTTTCGCGACATCTAGAAAATAACGGCAACGAATGAATATTCAAAAATATTGTTAAACATAACTAATGCTTACTGTACGCCGGTTTTTTTTCTATCAAATCGATGACGATTTCTTCCCGATCATCACACTGTTCCGAAATGGGACGCTATGCAAACAGCTTCATACAGCGGTACTCAATTCGTTCGACCACATATTGTTCATACTATAACAGAAAAAAAAAGTTTATATTTTACAACTGTATATGTTTTAAAAGAAAATAATACTTTAGCAATGGTCGCTCTGGCTTCATTAAATTGTAGATAAGTAGATCTTAACATCAAAGAGTTTTCACTCAAATGATCCCTTCAGTTTTAAATGTTCCCCACTACTAAAATATTTAAATAAAACAAAGGAAAGCACTTCAAAAATAAGTAACAATGAATAGGAAGAATTATTTACTTATTGTTCATTAAATATATCCATTTAGATCCATCCAAAGGAAACAAAGTTAGATTAAACTAATTACTTTCTATTCGATAAATAAATCACTTCATATCATCTAGAATAAAATAAAATAATAATATCATATCATAATATAAGACCGAATAATGATAGTGGAGATGTAAATACTAAACGTATGCATCTATTGGAATACTTCGTAGTTTTTTTAGATACTATACTTTGAATTGTTCTTTTACAAACTGCTTTTCATAAAAAAACCCAAAGAGACCAAAAACAGGCGAAAGAAAAAATGTAAAAGATAATGAAAAAAAATATGTACAAAGGCTAGCAGCAAGATACGTGACGAAATGCTTTATCTTTATACATGGTCGTCGTTTTAACGTATAAATCATGTGAATCGTTACTTTTCTGTTGATCATTCAAAAATACATACAACTGATCGCTTGAAAAATCGATTATTACAGCATGTTGCTTGCGCTATTTGAAAAAAATAGTTTTATTCAGATATTATCCTTCAATTCCATATATTTTTAAATATAAGTTTGATTTTCATGAGCTTCTGATTTGATTATTATAAAAAGATGAATATAGAAATTAATACGATTCTAAACCATCTTGAGGGTGTGATCTGAGAGTCTTGGTATGATTAAGCTAAAAGAAAATGAATTCAGGCCTCTGCCCACCCATATTCACACTGACATCCTAAATGATTTTATCATCTCGGCTCATGCTACATCAATAAATAAATAAAGATGAATAGGAAATTTCGAGCTTTACAATTTTCTTTTTTACGCAAAGCTTTTTATTAAAAGTAACTACCAACAGTGTTTTTGTTTTATTAGAAAAGAAGCAGCGTGACTTGTTCGTTCTCCTTTTCTTTTCTTTTTTCATCTATTGAATATATGATTTCGTAAAGTTGTGATTTTTAAATAATAATTTTTCTCTCTACACAAAAACACACTTGCAATTTCGGTCGATGATTGTGCATACTAAAAGAAAATACATTTCATGATTTTAAAAAACAAAGAAGAAAAGAATGATTTTAGTTTGTAACTATAAAATTGATCAGCTCTCGTTCGATTATTTCACAACGCTTATATAAGAAACGTAACGAAAAGTAATACAAGAAGAATATTCTTTACTTAACACTTCATACTATTGCATCTCATAATGGCGAAAATTTTGAGTTCAAGCTTTATGTTTTTATTCTATGTGTTACTTTTAGTGTAAGTATTATTTAACAACTTCTACATATTATATACTTTTTTTTATCTTCTTTAACGATAGAAACACATCAGAACAACAACAACAACAGCTAAGTAATTAATAATAATGACCGTTATTTTCTTTATTTTTTTATATATTTATTTCTTAGATAATTCAACAACGACAGCAACATGTAATTTTACTGCATGTAATTCTGAACGAATTGCATGTTCATCGAATCTTGATTGCGATTGTTTTTCATTAACATCCAATTCGAATATAGGAATATGTGCTTCAACTATTTTTTCCTGTGCAAGTGTTGTACGATGTAATATGGATAATGTAACTTGTTCAATCGAGAGTACAATCTGTGTGAATAGTACACGATGTGGTCAACCAATATGCTATCCATTACCTATGGCAAGTAAACAAATATGTTCACCAAAGGCTGTTACAAGTAAAAAAAGATTTCTAATAACTACTTCAATTTTATTTGTTTTTTTCTTCTCTCAACAGGTACAACATTACGAACAACAACTACAGGTAAGGTATTTTGTCTTGCAAATTTAAAAACGATTACAACAAAAAGGAATTAGTTGATCTAGAATAAAATATTTCTATGTTTTAATAGTACATACAACAAGCACAACTAAATCTACAACAAAGAGTAAGTGTGATTTTATTATATTTTCTCTTTAAAATGTGTTTATTTTGTGGCTAACTAAACTATTTTCATTCAGTTACAACAACAACTCAAAAGACTACAACAACAGGTAAAATATGCAGTACCGTTGGTACTGATTCTAGCTCATAACTCTTTTACTTTTCAGTTAAATTCGGCAACACAACTAATCAATCTAGTACAGCTACTAGTAAGTAATCAACAAATAATTTATTTGTGATTTTTTTGATTGAAATTTGTGGCAACTGCAATAAAATAGACTACTACTTTTAGAAGGAATTCTTATTCATATCTATCCCATCCTTCTAAATTTATAAAGAGTTCTATTTCATATGAAAATGAATTATATACATAATAAACTGAGATCTGTACGAGTACTCGTTGGTAAATTTTTCGAATAATTTTCTCTACAAATTATTTTAACGGTGGGTGATGATAAATAATCTTTTGACTACACCCATCCACGTTCTCTAGTTGATAAGAAGTTCCTAATTTTCATTCTATTAAATATCTTTCGAACATTGCTTATAAAATTTATAGAGAATCGAAAAACAGTTCAGTCAGTATAATTATCACAATGATCAATTTGAGACAAACATCTCTTATACATTTGATTGAAACAACAGAAAAATAGACAATATAGAAAACTAAAGATATGTGAAGAGATTTTGGGCAATACGATTGTCTAAATATATAAGAATGTAACTTCTAGGATGGTTTTCTACTGGCAAAATGATTAATGCACGATATTATCACACAGCATCTATATTATCAAATGGAAAGGTATTAGTTACTGGTGGATACGATAATGGTAGTAGCTTAAACAAGGCTGAGTTGTATGATCTATCGACAGGTACTTGGACAAGTACAAGTAACATACATAATGCGCGTTCTTCTCACACGGCATTAGTGTTATCAAATGGAAAAGTATTAGTTACTGGTGGATTCGGTGAGAATATTATTCTTAACAGTGTTGAATTATATGATCCATCAACAGGTGCTTGGACAACTGCCGGTAATATGATTACTGCACGATATGGTCACACAGCATCTATATTAACTAATGGAAAAATAT
>CAJNOI010001955.1:0-11515 GCA_905250115.1 Adineta steineri | reverse complement strand
GATGATCAGCAGCAAATCGAGAGATAAGTCCAAAAGTGATGGATAATAATTCAAAGACAGCTGATAGAAGAAAATAGAAAGCACATGAAGTTTTTCGAAGTTGAGGTGATGTAAAAGTGATAAAGTTGCAGAGACAACCAGTGATTCCAATGATGAGAAGAATGATAGGTCCATAATAAGTGATTTGAGTAGTAATAATTTGTATTGAAGCTTGAGTAGTTGTACTGACTAATTGAAAACTATTGGTTGTCGACATACTTTGTAATTTTTGTTTATAATTAAAGTTTTCTCATTAAAGTTAACTTATATATTGTGTTGCAGCAGCTAATGATAATTTTGACTAATTTTTTTTGTTCTTGTTCTAAAACTGCATGAAAATCTACAGAAGTAAAATGTATTTTATATTTAATGAAAAGAGCATATATATATATATATATATATATGTCAGTCAAAATGTAATTAGAAGAAAAAAATAAATAAATACTAAGATTGTGTTATTTCTATAGAAGCAATAAGTAGTAGGAAAAAAGACTATTGATAGAATGAGTGTTTTGGGATAGCATACAAATGAACTTGTTAGCGTTCGTATGCTCCAGTACCATCTCCTGCTCGACTTACATATTTGTCTTACATAGAAAATACATGTTTCTCTGGACTTTTTAAGCAAACTATTATTCTCATTTTCTTATAAGGATGCTTAAAGGAATTATTATCAGTAAGAGTCACAATTGTTTTAAAAATATTAATCTACAAATGCTTTTAAGAGACATCTGCTACCACTTTCACATGAATGCAACGCATCTGTTTCTTTTCTTTCAACGAAATATCTCAGCTTTTCATCATTAATTTTTACTTATTTTATCTTACAAAATAACGATGAATTTTCAAGTACTTCAAGTGTTTTAGTTGCTTCGATTATAATTAATATCTATTTTTATTATAAAAAAAATAAGAAATTAAATATATTCTGAGTTCATTTTTAAAATATTTAGTTACGAAAATTTTTTCAAATTGATCGGCAAGATTCATAGAAATATTCATATAATACATAATAATTCGTTAACTAAATAAAAGAGAAGTATCTTTAATCTATAATACAAAAAAATTGGTTATAGTTAGCAAAACAAAAGCAAGAGATTCTTAATACCATTTAGATTAATGAAGACAAAGAACTACTGCGTTTCATTTAAATAAGAAACTAAAAAAGCTCCTCTTTAATTTAGATATATGATACTCAGACAAGAATTATCTTTAATTATTTCTTAAGATTAAACAATGCTTTCAATTAGAGCAAATAATTCATGTATAATTGTAATCTACGCACTACATAAGTATGAATAACAAAACTAACGACTTAATTCTTTATTTTAAGTACAAAATGAAAGACTTTCTTAGGACTAACTAATAATTCGATTATGATGTTGCAAATTTTACAAGATACTTCATATTGAAAAGTTTATTGGTTAATTGCATAGTAGAATATCTTATCTATAATAATATAGACAAAATTAACAAAAAGTTCTCATAGTATCAAACAAAAATATAAAAGTAAAAAAGACGTTTTTTTGTATTATTTTATTGAATGTTCAAAATATTACATCCGTTTGTAACGGTTTGTCAAAAGTTATTTTTTTAAATCTTCATTGAAATATTGTGAGCTACCGATTCTTTATTATTCCTGCACCTACTTGTATTAAGTTACGATCAAAATTGGGATTTTAATTCTCTCTGGGTGAAATTTGAATTGGAGACAGTTAAAGATTGAACAAATAAAGTGATTTGAATTTTACAATTTCTTTTTTGACAAACAAGTTACAACTCCTACTTTCTAACTTATTTACTCATAAATATCATGAATGCTATACACAGTTAACAAAAGAAATTTAAGTTCAATGATTGTATTGAAATATCTATTCATACGATTAATAGAAGAAATATCGATTCTAAATATTTATCTTGCTCAATTCTTAAAATGATTGAAAATAATAGTAATGTTTTGTATAAATTAATTTGTCAGTATGGTAAATTAGAAACTATATTTTCTGTTGAAGAACTGATCAATGTAAAATCAGCTTGTCCGGAAAGATTACGTATATATAATTGGAAAGAAAAATATGTCACCAAACAATGCTCATGGATAAAAGCGAGAATATTTTGATAGATCAAATGTCATTCTATCTAGAGTCATGTAAAAATATGAGTAAATAAGATAGAAAATAGAAGTCATAACTTGTTTGTCAAAAAAGAAATTGTAAAATAAAAAATAGTTTATCAAATAAAAATCTCTTTATTTGCTCGGTTTACCGATACTCAAATTTTAACTTTGTCTAAACATAAATTAGAAATAGAACAGAATTGACTTCTCTAGTGAGATTGAAGAAAAATACGCTTTTCACACAAGAAAGTATTAGTGTTAATTATATTAGGTCTTGACGTATGTGTCTAATTTTGGAGAACCCATATATCTTTGAATGAAAGACAATAGATTTAATATAAATACAAGTCTAATGAAATTTTCAAGGCTATAAATCGTTTATTTCAATTTTATAGAAATTTGCATTGGTCCTTTTCTACCAAACTACAACGGTTTCTATAGTTGTAAGAAAAGAAGAAAATTAATTACGTTTTTAGAAAGAGTGTGGGTGAAGACGTGGATTTTTGATTGAAACCCCTACATCCTTCAAAGATACTTTTCAACTTTCGGCCATTTTGGAGAGAAAAAATAGAAAAATGGAACGAAGTTTTTAGGAAAGAGTCATCACCCCCAAATCCTTTTACAGTTTTTACTATCTTGATGCCCTCTATTGCACGATCTATGAATGAAGAAAATCAGTGTTAGAGACCTAGACCGGTTTCCTCGTCATTTAAATTAAATACTAAATAAACTTTTATTTCATATAGAATGATTTAACAATCGATACAAGTATTTCAATTAGCTTTAAATCTAAACGTAAACGAAGAAAATTAAAAATTTCTAAAATTGCTTCAGAAAACCTCATCTGTTTGGTTATAATAATTATTTGATCTTTTTACAAATTAAACCTTCTATAATTCTATTTTTGAATTCAGAAGTTTATCAAAAACACGTTGATGACGATCGAAAATTTTATCTGTAAGCTGTCGTCGTACAAGTATTAAAAACAAGAAAAACATAATTCGTTAATTGAAGAAGTCATCATACAATCAAAACAACATATTTCATCGTCTATACATCTTATTAATAAATCTATTGAGATCCTTGTTGATAAACAATATTTGAAATGAAATTCAGTAGATGAATATAGTTATATCATATAAATCTTTTTCTTTTCTTTTTACCAATTAAAGTATCTTCTTATGTTTAAACGATTTTCGTCAAAAAAAAATGTTCAAAAGGTGGTTGAAAAAATATAGATACTTAGGTGCACTCGGAACATAGAGTTTACTTGTCCAATCCTCTAGGACGATGGTTCCTGAAGCAGTATTCCGTGAATTTCAAGGTGTGGGTGTGGTCGACAATATTCGCTACATCTAACCGTTATACCCACACCCTTGCTCACATTGTATTGAAAAAAAGAATGGCTTTTAATAAATCATACGACAAAAAAAAAGACATTCGTATTGAAGAACTATTAAATGCCATGTTATTTCTAATTACGAAGAAAAGTCAGTTTGATGATACCGACACATTTTTCGTCTTTATCAATTCATTCCTATTTTGCT
The DNA here is from genome assembly GCA_905250115.1 of Adineta steineri. Taxonomy (NCBI): domain Eukaryota; kingdom Metazoa; phylum Rotifera; class Eurotatoria; order Adinetida; family Adinetidae; genus Adineta; species Adineta steineri. The sequence continues at coordinate 7,813 of CAJNOI010001955.1, read as the reverse complement.
ATTTAGTTTTCAATATATTATACATTGTATTTCTTCTCAATAAATAAAATAAAATAAAATAATTCTAATCGAATGCATTAGTGCGCAGTTCTGATGCATTTTTTCTCGACGATTTTCGTTGATGTTGTAGTTAGAAATGTGTCAATAAATGAGATGAGTTCATGAATATTTTATTTAAAACAAAATAAAGTATTTATTTGTGAGAGAAACAAACCAAGGAAGAGTTTCAGAAGCTTCTTCATTTTGACTTAAGTTAATGAACAATAAGAAGAATTATAACAACTATTATTCTTATTCATAATAGATGTCTATTACAAAAGTATGTTAATAGTATAACAGTAAAGCAGAATTCGAAAGAGAGAGAAAGAAAAATAAAACAGAAAAGAATTAAAAAGTCTTTATGCAACAATTGTTTTTCTTATTAAAACTGTTTGTATCTTTCTTCATTCAATATTTTGATTGCGACATTTTTTTCGACGTTTGTAATATATATCAACATCACGATAGTTTATACATCTTAAACAATTTCTTTGGATTAAAATATAAAGAAAGCATTTAGCTTCAGTCTTGATAAAATTTTAGTTCTCGCACTTAAAAACTATGAATAGTTTCAATTAAATGGATCAAACAAAGTTATATTTTTTAAAATTAATAAAATAATAAAGAGAAGAATCTATATGTATTTAGCATATTGCTCTTCGAGAGACTTCTTATTACCAAATAGTTATGCTACTATGAAATGTTTTGTTATAGAAACAAGAAAACATTTGAGTCAATAATTTACAAAAATCTACTCAGAAAAATCAGAAAGGATGGCTCAATTTCTGCCAAATTTTAGAAATTTTTTTGTGAAGCTTTCAGAGTTTTATGATAAACTTAAAAAAAATCAGAGTTTTAACATATTTTTGTGTTTATTTCTATTTGAAGGCTCAATAAAATACTTTCTGCTGATAAAAAAAATCTCGCGAATAGTGCATGATTTGCAAGCCTCTACACTGATATGTGACAGAAAATTATATCAAATAATACCCACACTATTCTCTGTCTCTTCACAATCTCAAAACAATACAACAACAATAAATTTCAAAATTATTTTGCACGTTGGTTACCATTAGAATGTCACGTCTCTTTACTCATTGTGAAATCAGAGAGAGGGAGAGAGAGCTAATAAAATAAACAATGATGCAACATTCTCTGTTGCTTGATTTTTCTTTCGGTAATGTTGAGACATAATCCATTAAAATTTCTTCGATGTTTTTCGCCTCAAGAACAAACATTTCATAATTCAGCATGAATAAGTATTCAAATTTCTCAAAACAAATACACACATATAAAAGAAGAAGAAAAAAGTAGATTCTATACTCATTTTAGAAACGCGAACGTTAAATCTCAGTTTATTGTCCGATCGTTTATTTCATTATATAAAGAAGAAACAACAGTTGATTACGAACAATATGGAGCAGGTTTTATACCTTGTCCTTTTCATTTTATTAACACTAGGTTCTGTGTCTGATGGAAGCCATTTTCGTGGTGGTATCATTTCATGGTAAGTAAACTCAGATAATGCTTGTTCTTCTAATCAATCATGCATATTTTACTTTTTACAATATTTTTGTCTTAGGCGTCCGCTGAATAATACCGTACAGGGTACCACTGTACAAGTTCTTTTACATCAAAGATATTTTTGGTGGAGATTGTTTTCCGGTTTTGGTGGATATTTATGCACGGAAAATGATGTTGCTCTTGGAACATCTATTAATGTAGGCAGTGCTTATTTGACGTGTTTAAAAAACTGCTCAAGTTCTAGCACGTTTCCTCCATCTCCCGGAATTTTAGCTCTAATGACAACTTCAGATTGTGATACAAACCCGATCATTCAATCATGGGGTGGTGAACTCTACACTACTTTGACATTACCTTTGACAACATCAATTACAATTGGCTATGTCGGAAGTGCATGGCTGACTGCACTCTATATAGGTGGTGGTCTTGGTTGGTCAATTGTTAATCGAATGAATCTAGCTCCGAGACCTGATTATTATATCAATAGCAGTCCTGTTACAACTACATTGCCGGTAGTAATGTACCAAAGAGGTGTACCAGTAGTTCATGTTGTACAAATGGCAGATAATGATGCTACCGATGTATTGCAATGCCGTTGGGGCACTAATCAGACAACGACAAATTACAATCAAATTAGTGAATGTGGAGATGTCTGTAAGGCAATGCCCCCTGGAACTGGACTCACTGCATCCAATTGTACGTTGACTTTCACTTTACCAAAGGCTGCTATATATTATGCTTGTGCACTGCAAATCGAAGATTATTATAGCGCTAGCTCTCCGAATCCAATGAGTTCAGTTCCAATACAATTCTTATTCTATGCATACAATATTTCCGCTGGTGCATGTGCAACTGTTCCTTCAATTATTGGTGTCCGTCCAAATAGAGGTATGAATGTATATTCTATTCTAAATTAAACTTAAACATGTAATAATACTATCTTTTGTTTATTTAATTCTTTTTAGCTTGCATTGGTGTTCCAGCTAGTAAGTGCAGTGCATGCCTTTTCTTTTCTGATATTTAAAATATATGTTTTAGATGTTCCGCTCACTGAAACTGTAGAGATACAAACATATTGTCCTGGTCAAACAATTATTGATTTGGTCACTAGTTCACCTTATGGAATGAGACATAGTAATATTACCAATCCAAGTCCTGGTAAGTAATGAATAGTAGTTTGTTAGAATATGTAAACTTTTCTATTTGAAATATATTATCTTAGGTTTATGGATAATGACATTAACATGGACACCCTTAACAACACAATCTGGTCCTCAAGGTTTTTGTGCTGGTGCAATTGACAATAGTAGTTTACAATCAGCTCCATGGTGTATTACATATCTAGTTGGCTATGACTCACCGAATTTAATTCTTCCTGTATTAGTACAAGGATCAGCAAGTCCAATAGGTACTGTCTTTTCAAACCAGTCACTATTTTCCATACAAGGTAAGCATTTTTTTCCACATATAGTTTGTCTTTATTTCTAATTTAATCTTTTATTCTCTACTTTAATTACACAGCAACAAGTGCAGTTGGTCGTCCTTCTCGTAATGGAACAAACGTCTGTTTTCACTTGGACACTACAAATGCATCAGTTCTATGTTATGATGCTGGATATTCTCCAAATGTTATTTATACCGGATACACAATTGTAATTGTTACAACTTTAACATGGACACCTGGTCAATCCTATTATGTAACAATGGATAATGGATTTGCTAGTGGTAGTGTCTTTTGTCGTAAGTCTTTCTGTCTATTTTTTCCGATAAAGTAAAAGATTAAATATTTTATCATAATCGATGTAAATCTACAGATGCTGAATCGTTAGCCATTACTGATAAAACATTTTGGCGATTCGATATCTGGAATCCAGCACTTTCGAGTACAACCACAACAACTACTACTCCACCAACAACTCACACAGTTACAAGCCTAGGAACAACTACTACTTCAATCAATACTGCAGTAAGTTTATTTAAATTATCATTCTATTCTTAATATTACACTTTTTTCATAGTGTACAACAAGTGGAATAGTAGTAACTAGTACGAATGCTTCTACGACTACAACAACTGCAAGTACCACACCTCCAACTACAGCTGGTAAGAAATGACATTTTCAATAGAATATTTCATTTTGATAGAGTACTTTATTATTAATTAATTTGTATTCTAGCTCCAACAACAGCAGGCCCGACTACCACAGGCGTAACAACTGAATCAACTATTCCTGTTTTTTATCCATTAGATTTTGTAAGTTTCTACTGAAATATGATTGATATTCTTGATATAAATACATATATGTATATTAGGAAAATGCATGTAAACAGCCGGTTGCAATTATGTCAGCTATTGCCATGGTCTTTTTTATGCCTGTACATGCTCTGGCCATGTATGCTGCTTTCACAAAATTCACGAATATGTACAAACCATCAAACATTGCTGCAAAAACAAGACACAAACAACGAATGCAAAATATTCTTCGACGTTAAAGACAGTTTTGTCTTCTCTCAAATATTTGACATTTTTCTTGACACTATTTTATTTTATTTCATAATCGTGCTATTTATCAACGTGTGAAACAAACTTTTTTTGTTCCTAACTAACATTTTTCTCTATTCCTTCCAAAAATAATGATTTTGAGTGTTTTTTATTTGAATACATACATTATACTAACACTGGCGTCTAAATAAAATATATATGAATTGAAAGACAAAGATTTTTATTAACTGAATCACAGGATCATATACATGTATAATATGAGTAATATCTATAATAGAATTATTCATATCGTTGAACTAAAGAAAAAAAATGGTTTTTGAGAATGATTTGAATAGAACAGTATTGTTGGAAATATTTATAAGATGTCGTCAATCAGATCTGACAAATTGGTACAAATTCATTGAAACTCTGTATGTATTTTGAGAGTATGAGTATATGTGGATTGATGAAAGTATTTAACTTATTTTCATTATACCCACACCCACCCTATTTAATTAAATATTTAAAATCTATGGTATTGAATTCATTTATATTCGTATGTATTTAGTATGTCAAATGTTGAAAGATTTATATTGATTTTATAGTTCTTCTATTTGTTTAATTTGTATAGAATGAAAAAACACAACAGGACATTTTCTGTCCATGCGTCTCGCTATTTATTGTGTGTAAGAGAATGCAAAAATTGTCTTGAAAACTAAAAGAATTTAAGTCGCATAATAAAGTAGAAATAATAAAAAGAAAGCATATAATGTGATTCTATTTCATAGTATTTTATATATATATCGCAGATCAGTATATAATCTAGTTGAATTTGAAATAGATTTTTTTTGTTAAAATTAAATTCTTCTTTGTACTCTAAATTAGTATTACTATTAAATTTTAAGTTTGTATACGATATTTTATATTTTCATATCAATTTAAAGTTTTTTAATTTTTCAGTATCTAAAAATTGATCAGGCATAAAAAACATAGATTTACAAAGTATCATTTAAGTTATCATCCACAATTTATGGTACTCAATTTCTCTCATTAATAAAATGTGTTTTTATACTACTGCATATTATATCTTTATTTCAAGAGTATAGAAAATAATCTCAAAACATAATTTAATATTGAACTCAATAAAAACTATTTAGTAAAATTATTTTAATACTTAATGTGTATTTTTCATTAATAAACGTTCCCACTAATTATTTAATGAAATCGGTTATATACAATGAATTTTGTATGACACCTGAAATGTTACTTTTTACATACATACCTTTAATATATGCCCAAGAACTAATTTAATTATGGATATGAATTTATAAGCTTAAAATTTATAGTTACGATTAAATTAGTATAATTCAATTCTATACTTTTAAGTTATTGTTGAATCTCAGGGAAAGAAACAACAGAAAAAAATCTATCGCAATTTGAAGAAAGATAAATTTATAAAAACGCACATCTTTACGCGTTAGTTTTTACTCTTTGTCTGATCAGGTAATTATGCATAACTAAACTATATATTAGTCAGATGCAACAATTTCTGATTATTGAGTTACATGACATAATCTAATTTTCCTTTAGGAAATAATAGATAGTATTGTATTTTTGTGAACAAGTAAGTTATAGCAATAAATTTAGATTGATACCATTTCATTAGTGTATTCAGGGTGTGTGTGTGCGTGTGAGTGAGATTATCGATCTTTTCATCATTCATGGTCATTTTATTTTTTTAGTTGACAACCGTTAAATCAAAACGTTACATTTGGTTTTGAAATAGAGTGATTTTCATCAAATACTTTGTTTTATAAATTTCAAATGAATTATGGATATTCACTGTAACAGCAATATGCGTACTTAATTGTTTTATGAACGATGTGTGTTTTGAGCACTACACATTAAGACAACTGAGTACTAAGTTAGTTATATGCGAAAAGAGTATCAAATGGAAAAGATCAAATAAGAATTCTAGAAAAATAATTTGGTTAACATATTTAAAATCAATAAGAAATGTGCTGTACAAGTATAAAACTCCCAATTCAGATCATCTAAATCAACACAATTAAATTTTACTGCAATTTGCAATTCATTCTAAACGAACAACTAATTGTTCAAATACAATATACTAGTTGCGTCTGATATCATAGAGAAGACTTATTTTGCAACTATCTTACTGCTGCAATCTTCTTCTTTACCTACAAGCTAGTTGAATTTACTGTTCTTCATCGTATTTATTATCTGTATGTTGTTGTTATTTGTAGACATACTTTTTTTTGTGTTGATGTCACATATAGCTAATTTGATGCTTTAAAACCATTTTTGCTTGTTTTATATTATATGGTCGTTTTACAAACGCACCTAGTTCTGTATATATTTGATTATTTCGTTCAAAGGAAACTGCTCTAATACTTGTCAATTTAATGTTTAATTAGTTTTCAGTTGCTCTTGTTTTTATTATTTGCTGCAGCTTTGTATTTTACGAATAGTTTTAGCAATTTATTTTTGGTTTCTAACTTGAAAACATGTTTGAAGTCTAAACAATCAAGAACAATCAGAATTGAAACTTTCTCTTTTGCAACTATGTAAAATAGAAAATATTATCAAATAGGAAAGATATATTCAACATGTTAATAATTCTGTTGATCATGAACGGTAGATAAATATTTTATGTATTGAATTTTTATATATAATAACTATATTTAATATAAGACAACATATTTATAATACAAACAACACTTAATTTAAGCTATTACATATATAGACGTGAATTATTTATGTTCATCATTATGTTGACCATGATTATTCACAGGTGTTTGAATAGTATTGATTGTATTTTCTCTCAATATTGGTATCATACGTTGACCAAGTATTTTTCGAGTACAAAATTTTATTCTATTTGTAAATGCAGAACGAAATAATTGACTTGTTAACGTATAGATATAGAATGATTTACAATAATTAGCATAATATACAAGTGTAGTAAATGACATTAAGAAAGAGCCAACTAGCTTATCATAACCAATTGGTTGTGGTCCTAATACATAATATGCATAATAAATCATACGTGTTAATACCAATAATGAACTAAATCCAACTTGAAAAAGCATCATCTACAAATATAGACATAAAACAATCATAATTAAATACTATCTAATTTAAAAAGAGTAGAACAGTGTCAAATAATACTATGAGTATTGGAATAAACTATATTTTTATCTTTGTACAGTTACTCACCATAATTAATTGTGCGTTTGTTTTTTGTTCATGTCGTTGTTGTTGTTGTTGTTGAGCTGAACCAGTTGTATTTATTGTTGTTGATTTAATTGCTATTCTTTGTTTTGTTCGCCGAATATTCATCAAAGTAATAAAACCAAATATTAACATTAATACATGTGGAATAATACCAAGCCAAAATACTACAAACATACTATCATACATTGCAAATGCACCTGCTAATGCACCACATCTTGGTCGAAGATCATATCCAATAACAATATGAATACATGATATAAAACCAAGTATTATTGCCACCACACTTACACGATATGCTATTTTCCTTTGACTAAATGATCGAAGACGAGCATTTACTGATGATGACATACATCGATCAATAGATGATAATAATACAAAATAGGTAGCTACAAGAGGTAGTGCAGAAACTAGATAAGCACGAAGCTTACAATATGCACGATCTGTATTAATTAATGTGCTGCCAAGATGATCAGCAGCAAATCGAGAGATAAGTCCAAAAGTGATGGATAAT
>CAJNOI010001954.1:0-11525 GCA_905250115.1 Adineta steineri | reverse complement strand
TTTGTGTTGTTAAATAAGTTGAATTATCAAGTTTTTGTAAACGTAAATTAAAATCAAAAATACCGGGTATTTGTTCATCACGATAACCTGAATCTCCACCATCAAGACTTGAATGTTGAGATCGTGTATCATCAAGTGTTGGTGAACATGAAGATGATGATAAGAATGTATTTGACATAGATGAAACTATTGATGAACGATATTGACTACATAATGATGAAGGACAAAGATCATCTCTATCCGAAAATGTATTATCATTATTGGATTCAAATCTATCGATTGGTAATGATGCCCATAATGTTTCTAATACTCGAAATATATCTTTAAATGGAAATTCACGTTTACAATCTAATAATAACCAACGATATGCAAACATTAAATTACCTAGAAAATAAAAAATAAGAAAAATTGATTTATGGTTAAACAATTACAAACCAATATCACACTGTTCAATTTTAGTCCATAACTCATTATCAATAGCTTGAACAGTTTTTCTTAATAAATCTAATCGACGATTCATTGCAATACCATTTCGATGAAATAATGGACTCATATAACGCATCAATGCACAGAAACATGCGTAAGCTAATGCTTCATCACGTATAACATATAGAATTGGTGCTGCCATATCATTCATGCCTTGCACATAACCAGGTTCGGGATGATAAATACTATAAGTCATAAGTATATTAAGTAGTTTTTGACACGATAGATTTTCTTTATCATCGAAAAATTTCACTGAACGATCAGTACGTTTTACATCTTTTTGTATTAAATTATCAAGTAGAATGATTTCTGAATCTTCTTGTTTAAAACGATGTTGCCATGCTTGTTTCATTCTGAAAATAAATCGAATTATTAATTAAAAACTATATTTCTTTTTTTTTCTTTTTACTCATTATATCGTTCTTTTGCTTTCATTGTATACTCAGTTTTATCCTCATTTGTCATTGATTCATTAAACACACGTAATAAATAACACCAAACAATTTTTCGTATTGATTCATCACAACCATTATCAAATATACGTTGTCGAAATGCTTGTTCATCTAATAGACGACCTGTTGTTGGATCTAACATCTGTAAAAATTCTTTTTTTGTTACACTATTATTTGATGATGAATGAACTGAACCATGTAGCCAACCTGAAACAAGAAAAATAATAAGAGATTCAATTAATTTTGATTTTTAGAAATTACCAGTTGCTTTTTGTAAGAATGTTTCTTGTCGATGATCTTTTGCTTTAATTGTTACTAAGATCGAATCATTTCGTATGGGTATAATTTCAAAATTATCATCTTTATCATTTAAATTTGTACAATTATCATCAACTACACACCAATCATCTGAATCATATTGTATCTGATCTTTTGTTCTTGGATATTTATAAACAATAAATTCTAATATTGATTGTTGTTGTTGTTTATTGTCATCCTCAATATCTTCTGACATACTCATTATACAACCATCAACATCAAAATCATCTGTAACCGGAAAATTACATTTCAATGACGAAGTTTCTTTTGCCATTAACGTGAAATTGGAACGTAAATTAAATGTTCGATTTATTAAACGAACAAGAAATGAATAAGATAATAATTGTATATCAACAGAAAATTTCTTTTTTGAAAGACAGGAATTACATTCGTTTAACTAGAAGAAAAAACAAATCAAAATGAAATATTTTAGAAATTTTGTTTATTTTTTCTACTGTATTTCTTACCGAAATAGTAAAAATAATAATATTTGGCAAACGATAATCTTGTTGTAATTGTCGATAATGAAGTTTTGATATAACCTTTAAGAAAAATAAAACAACGCCATTTTACAATGTGATATATAGATATGTGTCTATATATATATAAATGATTCATATACTGTGATGAAATCCTATCAGCTGACTGACACACCCGATTCATCGCTTCAAGCTACTTAGTTTAAAAATAAAGAAACAAAAGAAAAAAGAAAGATTACCTCATCACTACTATTACATGTCGAATAGTCATCTGTAATCATTGATGAAGATGTCGGTGAATGCGATGTAAGCATTTTATTTTCATGTGGTGGAGACATATTTCAACCAGGTGAATATATATATGAATTTTATTTGAAAGCAAAATGCATTTTTGTGATAAATGTATAAATATGAGAAAAAAAAAGTAAATTTTTTTTTTCTCTTAACTCAAAAAACAAACAGAATGACAAAATGATATTCGTGTGCTCTGACGTTGTGACACCAGATGTAACCCACCCTCACAATACATATAAAAGCGATGCTGTTGCTCTCGTTTCGTTCTGTGTATTTCTCTCTTTTTTTCACTGTTTTGTTTGTCGTCAGTCTTTACCTCTGCCATCATCCGTCCTCTTTTTTTTCGCCTATCATATATTCTTATGTGGCTATCTGGTAGATGATGCTAAGTATACGTGAGAGAGCACAAAAATATCAATATGATAAATATTATCTTTTTTTTTCAAGGTACTAGGAAAAACGATTGTTTCTATAGAAATCATAGAAGTTATTTTATTTATTTATTTATTTTTTATTTAATCAATGCGAGAAATAATAACGATTCAAATTGGACAAGCAGGAGATTCGATAGGCGAAAAAGTGAGAGAATTTATAAGTTTATGTTTCAAAATAAATATAAACGAAAGATAGTTTTGGGAATATATTTGTAATGAACATGGAATTGATCCATCAGGAATATTTCAAGGCGAAAATGATTTACAACTTGAACGTATTAATGTTTATTTTACTGAAACAAAAAGTGGACGTTATGTTCCACGATCGGTTTTTACTGATCTTGAAGAAAATTCTCTAAATAAAATTCGTAATTCGACATATGGAAATTTATTTCATCCAGAATTTATGATTAATGGAAAAACGAGTGCTAGTAATAATTTTGCTAAAGGATTTTTTACTGAAGGTGATTAAAATAAAAATAAATATCTAAATGAAAAAACGATTATTCCAGGAGCTGAAATGTTACCGGAATTAACAGAAATAATTCGTAAAATTACTGAAGAATGTGATTTAGTACATGGTTTTCAATTTGTACATAGTGTGAGTGGCGGTTCAGGCGGTGGATTAGGCGCCTTATTAATTGATAATATTCGTAAAGAATATTCAGATCAAATAATAAAATCTTATTCAATATTTCCAGCTCTATCAATGTCACAAATTGTTGTATGTTGATAGTTGATGAATTAAATCTATTATTTTTTCGTTTTTTTATAAGATTGAACCATATAATTCTGTTTTAACAATGACACGTATGAATAGAATAAATCAATAGAAGATAATATAATCTATTTTAGATTTAATTGAAAATACTGATGAAACATTTTGTTTTGATAATGTTGCTTTATTTAATATATTAAATAAGATACTTCGAATTTCTTTAGGAAGTTTTAATGATATAAATCAGATCATAGCACAAGTTATGATTGGTATAACTGCTTGTTTTCGATTTCCTGGTGATGATTAATTTTATCGCTTAATTGACAAAAAACTTCTATCTATTTTTTTCAGGACAATTAAATATGGATTTACGTAAATTAGCTGTTAATATGATACCATTTCCTTCACTTCATTTTTTAATGACATCTTTTTCACCTTTACAAACATACCAATCAGCATCATATCAAAATATAAATGAACATATGCTTATTAAACAGATGTTCGATATAAATAATCAAATGTTAGCATTTAATTTACATCAGGGAAAATATTTAACAGCAACAGGAATATTCCGAGGTAGATCATTATCATTGAAAATCCTTCATGATCTTATGGCTAAAGAAAAGAATAATCAACAGTTCATTGAATGGATTCCAAATAATGTTTGTAGATCAATAAACTCATCGAATCAAATGTTTTTTATTTAGTGTAAAATAGCACATTGTGATATTTCACCAAAAGGTTTATCACGTTCAGTGACTGGTATTGCAAATCATACAGGAATAGTAAAACAATTTGACAATTTTTTACAACCATATTCAAAATTAATTCAACGTCGGGCATTTATGCATTGGTATATTGGAGAAGGAATGGAAGAAATCGGTTTGTTTATTTTTATTTAAATACATTTTAATGTATAGTTTTTTTAAAGAATTAATTGAAGCAGAAAATCAAATAAAAGATTTAATAAAAGATTATAAACAATATGAAATAAATACATAATTCGGCCATTCAAAAAAACGATTTAATATGATATATTATATTTTACTGTTACATTGAACTTGGTTAGATTCTTTCTCGAAGCCTCTGTGGCGAAGCGGATTAACGCGTTGGACTTCTAATCCAAAGATCGTGGGTTCGATCCCCACCAGAGGTGGTAACATTATATTTTTTTTTCTTTCCTCCACATAGAAACAGAAACGACTGACGCGCATTTTTCATCATAATAACGACTACTGTAATGATGTAAACTTGAATGAAATAAAATCTAATTGCATTTTTTTTTCGTAAATTTATGATTATACTTTATTTCTTCTATTAGAATAATATTTATTGAAAAAATATATAAACATTTAATGACAAAAAAATGATTAGGCAATGAGAGATGGTGCAAGACGTTTTTGTGTTTTATTGTATGATTTTTCTAATTGATCAAAACGATTCCATTCAGGATTTGATCTCTAGAATAAAATTAAAAGAAAAAATTTTTATTGAAGAAAAATAATAATAACAACAACATACAAATGCTGTAGCATGTCCTGATGATGGTAATGATCGAAGTGAGAGCGAAGCGAGATTTTCACGTGTTTCTTGTTGTTTTGATAAACGTTGATGTCTTCTTAATTCAATATTTTGTTTTAATTGTTCAATTTCAGGATTTTTCTCGACTCTTGATGGTGCACTAACTTGCCGTTGTTTTCTAATTATTACAAAAAAGAAAACATATAATTATATTCCTTGACAAATTAAACTATTTTTTACTTTTTTGCTGCTTGTGTACTTAATTCATTTCGATATTTAACTATATTTTGTACCGTATTTGTTATCATTTGTTCTTTAGTTTGTTTTTCTTTAACAATTTGATCACGACGTGATTCACGTTCTTTTTCTCGTTCGAGTTTAACCAATTCAAGACGTTCACGTAATTCAGCTATTGACATTTCATCATGTACACCGTGTCCAGCAACAGATGTTAAATCAACTGGTTTATATCGATCAATTGGAACTGATTCAAGTGCACGAATTTGTTGAATTAATTCAGCACGTTGCCGCATTTCTGCTTCAGCCTAATCAAAAAAAAACAAAGACGCAGTTATTCAGTATTTGTACACTAAAAATATAAATAAATCTTCACATCTTCAAGAGCTTGTTTCATTAATTGTTTATATTCTTCTTTATATTGTTTAACGAAATCTGCTTTGTATTGTTGAAGTTTTTGTTGTGATATTTTTGTATTTTCTCGTCCCGTAATAACATCATCAATTAATTGTCTATTTAAATTCAAACGAAACTTTATAAAAAAAACTATTTTTGTAATTATAATTAACTTACTTCATTCTTTGTTCTTCTTTAACTTTTTCTTTCACATGATTTTCAACAATTTCACGTGTTTCACGTTTTAATTCTTCAGCTAAACGTCGATTTTCATCAACTAAACGTTGTCGAGCAAGTATAGCTTCTTCGTAACTCATTTTTCCTTCTAATCGTTTTCGTTCAATAGTATTCATTTGTTCATCATAATCTTGTTTTTGTTTTGTTTGTTGCCATTCAAGAAATTCATGTGCATCTTTACCTCCTGATTCATAATCAAGTAAACGTCGACGAACATCATCTTCTTGTTTTTTATATAATTGACTTTCTTTTAATACGGCAGCAACATTTAATTTCACTGGAATTTTATTGATCTAATTATTTTCAAAAACGAGAAAATTAAAATTTTGAAAATCAAAAAAAAGTAATTTTACTTGAGTTTTAGGAGGTGGATTAGCACGAAAATGTTCAAATTGAAGATTATTTTCATTTTCTTCAATGATTTTATTTAATTTACTTTGAGTTTTAGCAGTTTTTTCTGTTTGCATAAAATTATTAGTTAACGAGCGTGTTTGATCTAATCGTTGTAAACTTTGACGATAATTATCTTCACGAATTTTATCTAATTCAATTTGATCACGAGATAATTCATACGTTGTTTTAGGCACTGAACGAGATTTTTCCATTTTTTGAATCTAAATTTAAGAAGAAATAAGACAAAAGAATATATAAAAATATTCATCGAACAATTTTTGGTATTGACACAGTTCGCGGTTTAGGTGCAGTCAGATTGAATGGTTTCGTTTTAGTTGATTCAGGAATTTCACGTGCTGCTGTACGTCCTTCAACAGCATCAGTAAGATCAAGTAAAATACCACGTAAATCTGGTAGATATCTAGTTTTATTAAATGAAAGTTATATTTATTCAAGATACGTTTTATAGCATACGTTTTGATAACTCCACCAATTTTTCCATTCATATATTCTTCGTCGTACACTTTCATACATTGTTTTTCAATTGTTTCAAGATGTTTTTCATTGATAAGAAATTTTAGAAACTGAAGAAAAAAAGAATATCATTATAAATACATTTAATAGTCGTCGAAGAGAAGATTGCTTAAGGATAGTATATATTATCATTATTTCGCCGATGAAAGTATCAGTGTATTAATTTAGCGCGTGAAATAGAACTTTTAATAACACTTAATCGATAGTGCGATAAAATTAATAAAAATTATTTTCTTTGATCAATAATGAATGATTTATATTTTATTCTCTATTTCAAAAAAATCAGTGCAAATAGGTCGCTTTTCAATCTATGTGTGGATTAAGATATGAGAGAAAGTATTCGATATACTACATTCGGATCTATTCGTAGATATTTATCATAAAAGTCACATTACATAGTTTCAATTAGAACATCCGCACTGTATTAATTAAAACACTCATTCTGTTCCGAAAATATAATCGCTGATTACGAAGACTAAACTGAAACTTTCGAGTAAGCCAAAAACCCAGTACATCAACTATAAGTCATTTTTTAATTATTCTCTTTCTGATAGAGAAGAGTCTTGCAAACATAAATTGTCTGCTTGTCTGTCCGCTGGGTCAAAAAAACATCGAAAACTGATTCTTCGAAAAAGACATTTCTGGAGTTTTTTTTATGCGAGAACTTCGAATCTAAGATCTTTTGGGTGACTATGGTAGGGGGAGAAAGGTCAAAAAAAACATCGAACACCGATTTTTCACGGTTCTCAATTGTTTTTTCAGTAAATGTGAAAAGGATGCGTTTCTATGAGAAAGAGCTAAGCGAGTCCTCGGACGAGCGTTACTTGTTACTAGATTAGATTTTATATTCTTACCTGATGTACTCGATTCAAATGAACAGAATTAATAAAACCACGTAATAATTTAAATTGAATTGTATCAAGTTGGAAAAAGATAAGGTAAGACAGAACTAAAAAAATATTTTTTTGAAAAAAAATCATTTAATAAGTTTTTGTTTTTCATACCTTTGTAAATATTTTTTTCTGATTTTCGAATATAAACTCCATCTGTGCCATAAAAAATATCAGTTATAGTTTTAAGTAATGTTGAATGTCGAATACAATCGAATAGAACTGTTGATACAAATGCTTCATTTGGAACCTTCGTAAAAAAGAAACATTTTGTAATTAAAATAGAAAATTATTTGATAAGAAAATACTTTATTTGCTTGAAAATATTCGTCTAAAAAGATTTCTTCTGATACATTTTCTGTATAGTCATTTAATACTTGTACACAATGATAGAAAAGTTCACTGTATTGATTTGCATTTCTATTCATTTTTTTTTCAACGACTAAACTAATCTAATGAAAAATACCATTAGTAATGTTTATACCATGACAACCAATGGACGAATAAAAGTAAATAATAAATTTTTGAAAAAAATTATTTTTTTTGTTTCATATAAAATATATAGATTTAAATAGGAATATATTTATATTTATATGAAAAAAAGATTTGAAAGAATATTTTCATTGGTTGATTGTTAATCGAATAGGAATCGTGATTAAATTCTCAGTCATTTTTTTCTTCTTCCTTCGTTCTGTTTATTCACATCCCTGAATGACTTTTTTATTTTCCCATTGCATCGATCTCCACCAAGGCCAAATGTATATTCAAATCGTTATCTTTTTATTATTCCAAAGTAATCATTCTTGTAAAAATATTCTCAATTTTTCAAATTTTATTTTTAATATTTAGTTTCTCATGCATATAAAACAAATCCAACACCATGGTTTTGTACAGATCCACATGCATTAGATTCAGCTGTTGAAATCTCTCAAAAACTTCCATCATGTAGACCAGGTCATGTTATCGATATTGAAGATGTTGTTTATGAATCAACCGTTGATGGAAAATGTTCGGGCAAAAGTTTATGTAGTCTGCATAATAAAAATGCTCTTCTATTTGCATGTAATCAAAAACAAATATGCAATGTTGAAATACGACATTTTCGTTTTCATATTAATTCAACATGTGGTTCGACAGTACGATTTTTTACTAAATATCGTTGTTTACCTGTTATACAAGAACAAAAAGATTATTTATGTGAATCATCCATACGTCGACCAAGTTTAGCTGATATAAAATTATCATGTGAAAGATATTATCGTCTACATGTAACATTAGCATTAGTTGGAATTAGTGTTAAACAACAAGATAATGGAATACAACAACATTTTAAATGTAATAAAGATACATATTGGCTTTGTAATCATTATGTACCTGATGCTTATCGAAATGCTTGTAGTAATCAATTAGATCGTGGTATTGGCGATTATTGTGACATAAGACCTAATGATCGGCCAAGATTAAAGGGATGTCAATACGGAGAAGTATCGAATTTTTCATTAGTGGAATATTCATGTATACCAGGTAATTTTATTTTTTCGATAATAGACATTGATAATATATCAAATCCTTTGTTTGTTTTATAGGTGAAGGTATAACTGATGATCTTCCTCGAATTGATATTTGTTCGAATGAAGCAACTGAACAAATATCACTCACTCATGGTCTTCTACATTCTCCTAATTATCCTCATCCAGTCGGAAAATATTTATCATGTAAAAAACAATTACATATTTCACGAGAATCTCGTTTACGTTTATTTATGCTTGAAAAATCTATTGAATATTATCATGAATTAAATATTCGTTTATTAAATACTGAACCAAATTCTCAACGTACATTAGCTAAAAATGAATTATTTGACAAAAATTTAACTAATCAACAAAACAATGAAATTGTTGAAATTGAATTAAAAACAAATCATGTTGGTGGTGGCAATTTTTTACTATATTTTCAAGGTAAAAATTAGTTTTTTTATCATATAATAATAACGACAAACTGAGAAGAATATTATATATATATATATTTGTCATGTCAATATTTATGAATATAGATCGTCACGTATAAACCATTAATTTATTCTAGTTGATTCACGCATCTCTGAATATGCACCGTCAATTCTCGAAGCTAATAGAAAAACAACTGATAATAATCGACGACACAAACCATTAGTGAAACGAGATTGGGGTAAGTTAATAAATATTTATTTATGAGAAAATCTAATTTCCTTTGGTTTAATTATTCTAAAATGATTATGAAATAATAACGATGAGAGAGAGTTACTATGGAAATTAAACAGAACGACAAACAAATATTTCTTTTTTTGTCTATATGTAAACTGTCGTAATTGATGAAAGTAAATAAGAGAAGAGAAAGCATATGATATTGTTTTTCTTAGGAACTGATCTTTAAATAATACGAGTTTGAAGGATTTATTTTGTTTTTGATATATATCTATTGCATAAAACTTTTAAATATACTTTTGTTTCGATTAGAAATGTAAACTATGGAGAAAAAGAAAAGTCTCGAGTATCTAGAGAATTAACGTCATCCAGTCTTTTTCATTTGTCTCAATTGTATGTCAAGAAATACTACTTACAAGTCTTACATAATACATTTACTTAGTGAAAGACCTTGATAAAATAAACGACAGAATGAGAAGAGAAAAAAAATGGCCGAACTATTGAACTTCTAATATAAATTTCTCAGAGAGGAAAAAAAATTACACGTATAATCGGTTGATTTCAATATCATGTTATGTAGGACGGTTTAGTGTCCTTGGAGAATAACTTTATAGCTAAATGTAATGAAAGAAAGAATAACAATAATCATCGATATTGTCATAACATTTTCTTTATTGTTTTAGGAATTGTTATTGGTTGTATAATAGGTCTTCTTCTTGTTGTTTGTCTTATTGGAACTGTTTTAATTATAGTTAAAATCTCAAAGTTAGTTTAGTATTATTTTTATTTTTTGAATTAATCTAAATATGAATTATATTTTCAGACGTCGTCGTGCTGAATCTCTTAAATATTTAAAAAGTGATGATGATCATCGTCAACATTTAAATGCATCATCACCTGATTATCATCATCGTCCGAAGAAAACTATTCAAATTGAACATCCTCATTTATTATCTTCTTCACCAACAATAATTTCATCATTACCGAATACAAATCACCGAACAAATATTTCTTCATCATCGATAGTTAATGATAGTACATCTGATCGTGAATCTCTTCTTAAACAATCTTCACGTATAAATACAACAAGTACGAATAATGATAATTTCTATGAAGAAATAAAAGACCATCAACAAGCAATTAATTTAGATTTAGGAAATAATCATTATCTTGAACCGAAATCATTTGAAGATCGAAGAAAATTTTTTGAAGATACGAAATCTTCATCTCCAATTCGAGATCATCGTGAGGTATTTTATTATGAATATGAAAGATAAGCTTTTCATTATTTGCTAATACACATGCTTCATTTTATTTCACTGCTTTTTCCTTACCAAAACAAAAATTATATTTATTGTTATTTATTTCCTTAATATTCTAGTCATTTTGTTTTATATGTATATATATATTGTATTTAAATAATTTTTGTTGTCCTTAATGTTGTAATAATAAATAAAAACCAATCAATTGCTTTTGCTTCACACCTTGCTTTGCTATTAATTTGCCATTAACAACTATTGACGATATTTTGTTTTTTTCTATAAAAATATATAGAGTGAACAAGGTCTTCGTCGGCCAGCACCATTGGCTACACCTGAACATGGTAAACGACATTTAGCAAGCGTAATATGTGATGCACCTATGGCTAGTACAGAAACATTGAATGTTGGAAGTAATTTAATGCGAACTGAACAAATGAAACGTCCAAAACAACCACCACCAAAAATTCCACCACCGAGAATGGATTTAGATCACCCAAAACCAAGTGCTCCTCCTCTTGATTTATTACAAAATGATAATTTTAGTGAAGATATACGTCCACAACATCGTTTACGTCAAATGCAACATCCAAATAATAATAAATATAATGCTTAGAATCGAACCCTAAAAAAAGAACCTTTTTGTATTTTTTTGTGCAACTTTATTAAATAGTGACTCTATGTGTTTTTTTTT